>CAODLS010970593.1:0-22822 GCA_948243855.1 Flueggea neowawraea | reverse complement strand
TCTCCATCCCATATTTGTTTAGCATGTCGCTGATGTATTTTCTTTGATCGATGGAGATGCCACTTTTTGTCTGCTTGATTTGCAATATGAGAAAGTGGCTAAGTTCTCTCATTTTGCTCATTTCAAACTCATTTTTCATTAGCTTTGAAAACTTATCACACAAAGATTCATTAGTCGCACAAAAAATTATGTCATCAACATAAATTTGTACTATGAGTAAATTACCATTTTTATGCAAAGTAAAGAGAGTATTATCAACTGTACCTCTACCGAAACCATTATCCAATAAGAATTGACTTAACCTTTCATACCAAGTTCTAGGAGCTTGTTTTAATCCATATAGAGCCTTTTTAATATTGTACACATGGTTTGAATGGTGAGGATCTAAGAATCTTGGGGACTATTCCACATATACCTCTTTCTTGATGTATCCATTCAAGAAAGCACTTTTTACATCCATCTGGAACAACTTGAAGTCTTTAAAGCAAGTATAAGCACACTGTCACGACCCAGAAAGGCCATGATCGGTGTACGAGGCAACCGAACCATAGGCTCGGCCCATCTCGTACAAGCCTCAGATATACAAAACTTACTACCCAACATTCACGAATATTAAAACCATTTTCAAAAACACATAAGTATAGTTCACAATGCGTAACATATATAAACATGCATTATCATATATAAAGTACCAAGTATGGCATACATATTAAAATATAACCATAACAAAATATATAACGAAAGTCCATAATATGACAAAAACCAAAACGGTGACAACACTTATAAACCCATAGTAAACCGCTATGGTGCCTCTACATAAAAACAACTGAGTTCTAACAACATGTCACTCATGATCTCTAAAGAAGTTCCTCACTAAGCTCGAAAGGTCTATCGAATGTTGAGTGCAAAATAACCTGAAAGGTTTGAGGGGGGATAAACTCAGTGAGTGATAACACTTCAGATCGTCTCTAGGATCTCACATAAACTGTTTTGAAAACATTTTTGGAAAATACTACATGCACATGTATAGTTGTATACCATAATATACAGATGTATACAATACATATATAAGTCGAAAACATCTTCCAGAAAACGTTCACAAACTCAGCAAATAGCACACGGTCACATGAACATAAATATGTAATACTGATATCCATCTAATAGACGTGGGACCAACTAATCTAATATGATAAAATATGAAACTGATAATGTAATGAGAACTCCTCCTCCATATAATATTTGATCTGTGTGTTAGCTAGACACATGAGTTACCACCAACACTGGTAATTGAGCCTTCACAATGGTATACTAAAGGTTATTTACCCTCACAACATAGGTATCTCGAGTCAAATGAATATACTGATAATAAGCATACAAGCATGCACAAAAATTAGGTAATATATTGAATAGTAATGAACATTCGAATACAAAATATACACATAGTCCAGATTTCTCTTTTTGCACATAATCATATTTTACGAATCACCAAGCCATTAATTAGTCCGTTTTACAGATAATAGTCTAGACATATAAAAAACATATAGGTTCAGAAAGACACCACCTATGTGTCTGAAGCTGCTACCGCACTCACTTAAACGTCGAGCTAGCATTCCTGACATGCACCGGTGGCAAATAGTTATACACTGCTGATATCCAACAGAATCAAAAACTGACAATTTATAATAGAAGTCAAATATTGTACCGTGTCATTATGAAGAATGCATGAAATGCAAATGGAATAACCCTGAACCCCAAACGTCGACAAAAATCCAATTTCCAACAAATATCTTACACTTACATTTGAAAATCCCGAACTTGTGGAAAATAACTGTTTAGTCCCCATACATACATAAACTTACACTTTAGTGCTCAAACTTATGAAAAATTACATATTAGTCCTCAAACTTTTCAAATTTGCATTCTGGTCCTCAAACTTATCCATATTTACCCTTGGTCCTAAAACATAATCCATATTTATGTAATACACCCTTAAGTCTCCAAAATTACAAATTGGACCCTGAGACAAATTATTCTTCAAAAATGTCCAAAACACATTCCACTCAATGAGAATCAAATATGAATGCATATTTTGATTTCTCTTAATTCTTATAAGCCAAATTCAATCTCAAGTATATCAAATGAATCACCTAAATAGATAAAGTCCGCACCTTTAATAATTCATGCATCGATTCACAATGAAATCATCACAAATACAACAAAACCGACAATTCCTAATGCAATTCAATACATTTCCAATATCACACTAACTAATCCTATCAAGACAACACTTAAAGGTAGCACCTTTACATATAAAGATCCAACCTTTATCGAATCCATTCGACTTTCCTCAATAATTCTCCACAATCAACACAAACCTGAATGAATTCAACATTAGAACAACCTAATCTAACAATAATCAAGCCAAAGTATCCTCCTTTAACATAAAAATCCAACCTTTCCTTGAAAACCAACATAAAACCAATAAAAATGTCACCTTTATAGCCTAATCTCTTTTATTCATCAAGACCCAATTCAAAATCATCAAACCCACCAGCAATCCCATGTAATCCAACCTCAACATGCATAAATTACCATCTTTTCTCCTCAAACCCGTAGCTCCTTCAAACCCATTTGAAAAATCTACTCAAACACCATAAAAATCAATCCTTTAATGTCTAAACCACTCCTCTCCAAACCAAACATCCAATCCATTAAAACTAAACCAAAACCATCATAATCCACATTCAATCATCCAAAATCACAACAAAGTTCCAATCTTTCATCATCCACATCAAGACCCAAATGCGCAAACATGAAAGACATGAAAAGAATGAAAGAGATTAGTGAAACTTACCTTGAATCACCAAATAAATGACATGGAAGCCAAAGAAATGGTATGGGATGTTCTAGGTGTTTAAAGTGATGAAAGAAGGGGTGGAGGCACACAAAACAAGGTAGGGAAGGGTTTAAATAGAGGTAGTGTTAGTGTACAACTGAAATTCCTTCAAATACCCTAAGTTTGGATGGACATGTACGGGACATCCTATTACACGGGCACGAATTCGTGCCCATGTAATAGGACACGACCAAAACATGTAAGACACTGCCAAAGACACATGCATAATCTCCTGGGTGTGTCCCAGGCTGTGTGGTACTGAAACACGACGTTTTGTAGCCAAAATCTCCTTGTTCAATCGCACAAAGGCCAAACATGATCAAGGGACCTTGAATCAACTTAAAACCATCATTTTTCATCATCAAAAAAATAAATCTAATGATTTAAATCAATGAATCAAGATTGAACACAAATCAAATCATGATCGAAACATAAGCGAAGCACATGCGAAACATGTGAGGTGTTACACGTTCAACTGATCAACCATCCAAATGTAGTCAAACAACTCAATTAAATCCAAAATTGTCAACATTTATCACCCCAAAACTCAACCTAATGAATCAAGCATCAAATCATAATCAAAATGCCATCAAACCATAATTGAAATGCAAGCGAAAAGAAGGAGTTGTTACATACTTTCCCCTCAAAAGAAATTCGTCCTCGAATTTCCACAAAATACAAATCTAAAGATCCACAAAGATGTCGGACACTTTTCTAACCCAATCTCCAACCCACTCATACCAAATGCTCACTTTCATTAGAGTCTCATCACGAGAACATACATTCGGAATCTCAACATACAAACCATAGAGAGCAAATCTTGATTCTACCAAAGACCATGTAACTTATAACTAGATGTGTATGCGTACATAAAGTGGTGCTGAAGATGCATGTGCAATGACAGATTATACTAATTCATAGGCTACTGAGTCAAATGAGTGGATATATAGATGCGGAACATATTCACTGAAAACTTCGGAATGAGACACCATAATGCAAATAGACAAACTAAGATGAGGGTTGATATGGCCAAAATGCGAATGAAACAAATGTATCTCGACTCAACTATCATTCTTTCGAGTCCTTTCATATGCCCTTTTAGTGACATCATTAAGAATCTATAAATCAGGTAACTCCAATCCCACACTGAACACTGTCTCTTAAGGCATCTCTTCTAGCCACCACTAACACATTAGAAAATTTATGTTCCTCCAAAAATCATACCCTACCCAAAACAGAACGTCAAAGTTGTCCCATTTAATTACAGTCAAAATCCAATCCACATCCATGGTTCAATCACATTCTAGCACCAACATCAAGTTAGTTGTCAGTATAAATCGACTTCAATAATCCATACATAAACCCATAATCAAACCACCCCATTTTTTTACATCACATAAGCCAACTATTCATAGAAATCACATAAAGGTAACACCCACACATATAAAAATCGATCCTTTACATATGAAGACCAAACCTCCATTCAGATTGTTTAAGCTTTATCAACCACATTTTCCTGACTTACACGATCCTTCACAACTCATCACCATGCACACTCTGGTCATCAAATTCCTTGCATCAAATCCTAATCTTAACTTATAGTTATATTCAAATCCTTAATCAAGTATCATTTGAGCACATATCTCAAACCAACTAAGATATACTTCGGCCCACCAAAAACAATACAATTTCAAATTGTACAATCATTTGTCATAACTATTATCCTGAGACCCCCAACTTCATACTAGGAGATATCTTCTCTGAATTTACATTGTGAACACATTACACACATCAGAACATGCTTTGTGTCCCTCGAATCAAAGATACGTCCCATTCATTGTAATATCCTGCATTTTTTTCTGATTAAATTTTTTCCGGTAGAAAAATTTATCTCCATTAAATGAATTTTTTTTAATTTTGTAATCAAGTAAATATATTTTATTGGTTTATTAAAATTTGATATGGTCAAATTTTTTTGATTTTTATTGATTATAATTATTATTCTCAATTTATTTTAGTAAGGAAATATTTTGTTAATTTTTATTAATTATTTCAAAAATGTTTTGTTAAATTTCAAAATTTATTTTTGAAATTTGAGGAGTTAATTTTGAGTTTTAAATATTAATTGGGTGTTTAATAAAGTTTAGAAATGATTTGGAAGTGTTTTGATTAAGTGAAAAATGGTTTGAAATTGAAAACAAAAATATGGAAATAGGAGAGTGAACTACAAGTCGTCTGCGTTTTCAGGACAAGCTACGCGTCGTTTTGTTATTGTGGTGAATGCTCGAATGTGTATTGGTTCATAACTGAAACGGCACATCGTTCGCTACAGTCGCTGCTGTTGTTCGTGTGAGACCAGTCGTCCACACGAATGTGTGCCGGTTACTAACCTAGATGACATCGTTGTTCCGTCTCTTCCCTCTTCAGTGTCAAAACGACACCATTTTTACTCTATTCTTCCTTTCAAAAACATACCCGACAGCAGCAACAACCATCTCTCTCTCTTCGTTGTTCTTCAATTTTAGGCCACGAAACCAGTCTCTCTCTTTCCCTCTCTTGTTCCTCGTCACTCCCCACACAAGCCAAGGTAGTTTTTCTCTTTCTCTCTCCTCCATTTCATGCGTTTTGCCATGTTTTTTTTTTGGAAAAATGTGGGTTTCGACTGAGGTTATGGGTTCGATTTTGGAGGGATTTTAGGATGGATTTGAGTTGGGTTTTGTTGGCGACTGATGGATTGATGATGGGGAAACACGAATATAGCTTGAAAATGGTGATTTGGTGGATTTTCTTTAATGGGCCATTTTGAATCCGAAATTGTTGGGTCGGGTTAGGTAGTTCTGATGAGTTTTTGGTACAATTGATGGTAGATTTAGGTTCCAGGAGTTGATTTGAGTTGGTTGGAAATAGTGCGAACATCGGGTTCTGCCCGGTTCGAGTTTTGTGGTATTTTTAAAAATATTTTTTTCGTCGCAAGGACTTATTTGAAAAATTATGATTTTTCTAAAATAATTGGAGGATTGGGTGAGATATTTTACACGATGATCAGATTTGTAATTTTGGAAAAATATTGTCTAAATTTGTAATTTCGGAAAATTGTGGGAAATTATGCAATTTTGATAAATTTGAGGTTCAAATTATAAATTGGATTATTTTGAGGATTTAATTTTAAATTCTGAAAGTTTGGAAAATTAATTATTAATTTCCGAGGTGTTAGGGACTAAAGTATAATTTTATAAAAGTTGGGGACTAAATTGTAATTTTACGTAGATTGTAATTTTTGGGACGAGAGCATTAGATCTTCGACCGAAATAGGTTTTTGGCCATCGTTTGAGTGTCCGAGTCTGCATATGCATTTGTACGCCTTACGGTGCAGTCACAGTACCAACATCATATTTTGTTTTGTTCTTGATATATTTGTCTCTGGTGTTTCTGTTCCAGTTTCCTATTCGTGCCATCAGGACCGCCCACCAGTGGTGTGTGACTAGGTCATTCAGCTTGGATATCCAGGTGAGTGGATGGCATCTTCAGACATATAGGTTGCTTCTTCTAAAATTATATGTTTTTGATGTGTCTGTATTTGACATGTAATTCGGATTAATAAAGGATAGAAAATCTTAAAAATATGACTTATGTGATAACCTTGGTTGTGGAAACCAGTTTTAGCAATTGTTTTGTTTTTGAAAATAAATATTAAGTTTTTGGTATTTATTATGATTTTAATTATGATGTTTCTGGAAAGAGGATTTGTTTCTAAAATTAAAAGCATTTTCGTAATAAATGTTCCGTCTGGACATTAATAAAATTTTCAGAATAAATATCGTTTTGATATTTTAGTGAATGATTATCTGTTTGGTATACTTGATATTTGAATATTTTTGAATAAATATTTCAATAATTCTTTTGGTAACCATTTTATTTTGGGACACATAGCTGCGGGGTAGCGTAGTTTTGATAGATGGATGTTGTATCAATTGCCTGAGAGGCTATATTCAGCGCATAAATGGCTTATACTCAATGCCTGAAATGACTCGACGTATATGATTCTGGTCTCGCTAAACTTGATAGTTTTCTTTGAAAATATTTAAAACAAAAATAAAAAGTCATTTTTGGAAAATACTTTGAAGGAAAGATATTTTGGCTATTTCGAATTTTGGGAATTTAAGATTTATTTTATTTATTAAATCACTTCGGTCGATTGCTTGTTGTCTACCTTATTTGCGAAGGATTTCAAAATGGTTTTTGAAACCATTATTATTTCATATATATTATGTATACGTATATACACTTATATTTGCATATGGTATGTTTTGAAACATTTTCAAAACAGTCTTTGTGAGGCACGTATGAGGCCCTCTAGAGTGTTGTTCCTCACTGGGTTTGACCCCCTTCTTTTTTCTTGTTTCTTTTTTACCTCATTTTTTAGGTATACCTGATAGCAGACTTCGATTTTTCCGCGCTCAGTGAGGTACCTTGGTCTGCAATGAGTGCCTTAATGTTCGGCCCGATTTTAGTTCTGTTAGATGCTCCACACCGAGTAATGGGTTATGGTCCTATATTTATTATTATAATGATTAAATTATTTTTAATTATAAATATTTGTTTAGCATTTGAAAAATGTGGCTATATATATTTAGTATTCGGGAATATTATTTTCTCTAAAATTTATTATCTGTAAAATGTTTTAACATGACTAATAAGCCAGCTAATAAATGAAATTTGGGTATGTGTTTTTGTACTCCGAGGCTTGTGCGAGATGGGGCGGGCTTCCATAAACGGTTTGCCCGTACGCCGGTCATGGCACGACTTTGGGTCGTGACATTCATAGTCCTTAATCCACAAACTAAACTCAAAAGCACATCATTCCCTTACATACACATCTCTCTTAGGTAACTTGTCACTTAAAACATCATAAACACGTAAGAATTCGTGTCTCATTTTGAGGGCTTACATCGTTTAGTAAATCAACGGAGCCATACATCTCTTTGACAAGACGTCAAATACAATAAAAGAGAATGAAACCGATAGGCGAGTTTATTCCAACAGTACAAATGTAGCCACCAAATTCCCAACACAACTCAAAAGACTACAACATTCCTTATCACAACCAAGGGAGAAAAACCAAGGTCTAACTAATTCTTATATGTGCAAGCAAACCCATAACGCTCATCAAAGCATTTTAGAAGGTACAAACATAATTAAATACCACTAAACATTCTTATTATCCAAATTATTCTCACTATCATTGGTGTCAAATGTTGTACAACTAGCGAAATATCTATACCCAAACTTAACAAAATTTATTCACAATGTCCTTCATGTAACTTTACTGCACAACTAGTAAGCTTTCCAATAGTGTAACAAATATGCATCACACAACAACCTCAGAGTCATGTAATCTCGAACTTTCATTTCCTTAAACTTATGTAATCTCAGACTTCTGTTTCTTAAATGCTAAAACCCTTTGCCAACTAAATCAAGTACATATCCTTTAACAATTTTGCAAACTAACATGGCCCCTTAAAGCTATAGCCATGCCAATTATCTTCTTCTTTCTGGTTATAATCTATACTGACTTTAGGACCTTTACCTTCAAGATTTCCAAAACGCAACAAATCAATTTCTTACCGTAGTATGTAATGAAATAAAATAGCCTAGTAACACGATCTTTGTCGTCACTAAATATGTCATAATTACTTGAACTTCTTGATCCTTAAGTTTAATCTATATTGACTTTAGGACATTGACCTTCAAGATTTCCAAAACACAACAAATCAATTTCTTACCGTAGTATGCAATGAAATAAAACAGCTAGTAACACGATCTTTGCCATCTCCAAATATGTCATAACTACTTGAACTTCTTGATCCTTAAGTTTAATCATCACCACGAAGTCGTCAACGGTCCCATCTATACTTAGCTAGAAATGCATCACCACACATTGATCATAGTTCTGCTAACTTCTCAATTACAATGGAGTTTCTATCACAAAGCTCACTACGTACATATATCATCACTCGACTCATTCCTACTTTCAAACCAATACTTTCTCTTTAATAAAACCAATCGTAACCATCCAACAAATCACAACATGTGAATGTATACTTATGCAAAATTTCAGTCATCCAAAATTGTCATACTTACCAATTAATCCTCAAAACATATTGTACTTGAGTTATCATTGAATTTCCCTTATTCTCCAACAATATTGTATCATTTACTTGATACCAGAAATCCCAGACCAACCTCATTGTTTGACCCACAAAGAATCATGTTTTAGATGTCCAATTTTGAAAGTCTACTAGATCAAACCATAATCTAATCCATGCATTCATAACCAATTTCAAATCATCTCCATCGTTATATCACTTCTTTACGCTCCCTCGAACACTCATGCATATCGCTTCCCCATCACTTTGACAAACTAATCACTTATCCATTCAAACCACCATAGTTATCAGTGTGTATATCTATCACTTCATTCTTATTCCTCAACTACTCATAATTATCTTTCCTATCACATTGACACTGTCAGACGTCCTTCGACTACAATGTGACCAAACTACTGTTCAAGTTCCAACTCAAAACATTGACTACCACTTTTGTCTTGCCATGATGATACAATATGGTGGAACCATATTCCTTAAGCAACTCCAAATAAACCTCTACTTCAATTTGAGATCCCACAATCCAAAATAGACTTTAGGCTTTCTTAGTTAGTGAAAATCTTAAGGGTCCCATCATACAAATAGTGCTTCCGAACCTAAGTGCAAAATCATCACTGCCAACTCAAGTTTGCACGTTCATGAAATATTGGTCATGTCCTCAAAACTGCCCTGAAGGATATGCCATCATCTTGTCATGCAGTACCCTCACTTGACCCAGGCGACTTCCTAATTTATTGCATTACACTGCAAAACCTTCAAAATCCAAGGGTAAGACTAACACTAAAGCAATTAGCCAAACACGTCTTCAACTCTTGGAACTCTTATCACACTTACACAAATACACAATCTTGACTCTCTTTTTACATCAACCAAGTCATGAAAGCTATTCACATAGAAAAATCGAAGATAAACCTCAAATAACACTCGACCTTACCGTAGAAGCTATGAATATCCGCCACAACCTTGGACTCTCTTTACTTGATACTATCTCTACTTCCTTCAAGTCAAACATGACACCATCCTCAAATACCACATATCCAAATATTACAAACTACTAGCACCAAAACTTATATTCGCTAAAACTTAGCATCCAACTAATGCTTTTGCAACCACTACTACTTCAACCTCCCAATTTCTTACTTCTCTTAAATCGTCAAACATACTGTAATCATTTAGTCCATACATGCCAATGGAGCAACACCAGACAATACCACATAACACACATAATAACTATCTCAGGTCTACAAGCATATCTCAAAAATTTCTCCCTTTTCCATTCCAAATAGCCAGTCACCTAGCCCTCATATGGCCCATATCTCAGTGTAAAATTAAATATAAAGAACATGTATGCACACATTCATATGCATCCATACCAACATATGTATATAACAGACAATGAAATGCAGACACATATGTCAAAATGTTAATGATTGCCATAAAACTAATAGAATACTCATAATCAAAATGGTATAAAGGCACAATACTACAATATCACTCAAGAGGATATAGAGGCAAATCAGACTGACTCATTCAAGAATTACTAAGCTCCACAACCAACCTAGAGTTACAAAATCTAGGCCCTGATACCACATTTGTCACGACCTGGGAATGTCATGCCAGGCTCATATCTCAGTGTACGAGGCGAACCAAACCATTCACAAATATTAAAACCATTAAAAAAAACATGAGTATAGTTCAAAATGCATAACATATATAAAAATGCATCTTCATATATAAAGTACCAAGTATGGCATACATATTAAAACATAAGCATAACAAAATATATAACGCAAATCCATAATATGACAAAAACCAAAATGGTGACAGCACCCATAAACCCATAGTAAACCGGTGTGGAGCCTCTACATAAAAACAACTAAGTCCGAACGACATGGCACTCATGATCTCCAAAGAAGTTCCTCACTGAGCTCGGAAGGTCTATCGAATGCTTACTACAAAATCACCTGAAAGGTTTCAGAAAATACCACACGCACATATATAGTTGTATACCACAATATACACACGTATACAATATATATAGAAGTCGTAAACATTTTTCAGAAAACGTTCGCAAACTTAACAAATAGCACGCGGTCACACTAACATAAATACGTAATAATGATATCCATCTAATAGACACTGGACCAACGGATCTGATTTGAACAAATCTGAAACTGATAATGTAATGAGCACTCTGCCTCCATACAATATTTGATCCGTGTGTTAGCTAGACACACGAGCTACCACCAACCCTAGTAACTGACCATTCACAATGGTATACCAAAGGTTATGGTTACCCCCACAATACAAGTGTCCCAAGTCAAACTGAATATACTGATAACAAGCATACAAATATACATACAAATCAGATAATATACTGAATAGTACTGAACATTCGGATACAGAATATATACATAGTCCAGATTTCCCTTTTTACACATAATCAAATTTTGCGAATTACTAAGCCATTAATTAGTCCATTTTATAGATAGTAGTCTAAACATATCAAAAACATATAGGTTCAGAAAGACACCGCCTATGTGTCTAAAGCTGCTACCGCACTCACCTGGACGCCGAGCTAGTATTTCTGACATGCGCTGGCGGCTGATAGCTATACACCACTGATATCCAACGGAACTGAAAACTAACAATTTATAACATCAGTCAAATATCATACCGTGGCATTATGAAAGATGCATGAAATGCAAATGCAATAACCTATTAGATGCAAATGCAATAACCCCAAACGTCGGCGGAAATCCAATTTCCAACAAATATCTTACACTTACATTTGAAAATCCCAAACTTGTGCAAAATAATTGTTTAATCCCAGACATACGTAAAATTACACTTTAGTCTCAAAATTGTGACAAATTACATATCAGTCCTCAAACTTTCCAAAGTTGTATTCTGGCCCTTAAACTTATTTATATTTACCTTTGGTCCTAAAAATAATCCATATTTATATAATACATCCTTAAGTCTCCAAAATTACAAATTGGTACCTATGACAAATTATTCTTCAAAAATGTCCAAAACACATTCCACTTAATGAAAATCAAATTTGAATGCATATTCTGATTCCTCTTAATTCTTATAAGTCAAATTCAATCTCAATATATCAAATGTAACACCTAAACCAATAAAGTTCACACCTTTAATAATTCATGTCTTGATTCACAATGAAATCATTGTATTTAAAACCGACAATTCCTAATGTAATTCAATACATTTCCAGCATCACACTAACTAATTCTATCAAGACAACACTTAAAGGTAGCACATTTACATACAAAGATCCAACCTTTATCCAACCCATTCAACTTTCCTCAAAAATTCTCCACAATCAACACAATCCCAAATGAATTCAACATTAGAACAACCTAATCTATCAATAACCATGCCAAAGTATCCTCCTTTAACATAAAAATCCAACCTTTCCTTGAAAACCAACATAAAACCAATAAAATGTCACCTTTATAGCCCAAGCTCCTTTATTCATCAAGACCCCATTCAAAATCGTCAAACCCGCCAGCAATCCCAGGTAATCCAACCTCAACATCCATAAATCAATCAATTTTTAACCCAAAAATACCATCTTTTCTCCTCAAACCCATAGCTCCTTCAAACCCATTTGAAAAATCTACTCAAACACTATAAAAATCAATCCTTTAATGTCTAAGCCACTTCTACTCTCGAAACCAAACATCCAATCCATTAAAACTAAACCAAAACCATCATAATCCACATTCAATCATCCAAAATCACAACAAAGTTCCAATCTTTCATCATCCACATCAAGACCCAAATGTCCAAACATGAAAGACTTGAAAAGAATGAAAGAGAGAAGTGAAACTTACCTTGAATCATCAAATAATGGAAGCCAAAGAAATGGTGTGGATGTTCTAGGTGTTTAAAGTGATGAAAGAAGTGGTGGAGGCACACAAAATAAGGTGGGGAAGGGCTTAAATAGAGGTAAGGTTAGGGTACAACTGAAATCCCTTCAAATACCCTAGGTTTGGATGGACACAAACGGGACATCGTATTACACCGTGTAATAGGACACAGGCAGAACATGTAACACACTGCCAAAGACATGGGCAGAAACTCCTAGATGTGTCCCAGGCCATGTGGTGCTGAAACGCAAAGTTTCGCTGCCAGAATCTCCTTATTCGATCGCACAAAGGAAAAACATGATCGAGGGACCTTGAATCAACTTAAAACCATCATTTTCCATAATCAAAAACATAAATCTAATTATTTAAATCAATGAATCAAGATCGAACACAAATCAAACCCTAATCGAAATACGAGTGAAGCACATGCAAAACATGCGAGGTGTTACACGTTCAATTGAACAACCATCCAAATGTTATCAGACACCTCAATTCAATCCAAATCATCAACATTTATTGCCCCAAAACTCAACCTAATGAATCGAGCATCAAATCATAATCAAAATGCCATCAAACCACAATTGAAATGCAACCAAAAAGTAGGAGATGTTACACATACAAAATCCTAATAGCCTCTAATTTGCCATTGGTGCAAAATATTTCTCAAAATCTATGCCTTCTTCTTGTAAGTACCCTTGAGCCACTATCCTTGACTTGTTGGTAATTACTTTGCCTTCCTCATTCTCCTTGTTCCTGAATACCCATTTTGTTCCAATTACTATAACTTCATTTTGTCTTGGTACTTACTCCCACACCTCATTTCTTTTGAATTAATTTATCTCAACTTGCATGGATAGAATCCAATACTCATTTTTTAGAGCTTCATCAACTTTCTTTGGCACTACTCGAGAAATGAATGCAAAATTTACAGCTTGTTGCATAGTTGATCTGGTGGTGACTCCCTTTGATGCATCTCCAATAGTGAGATCTTTGGAATATATGCCCTATTCACTATATACATATGGTGTTAACGGCCTCGGCCTAAAAATACTTGGGGATGTTATTTTCACTAAGCATTGTCCTAGCCATTTCTTGTAGAGTCATATTCTTTCTCTCAATAACACCATTCTGTTAAGGAGTCCTTGGAGCAGAAAATTCATGACTAATGCAATGCTCCTCACAATAGGTCTCAAATAGCTCACATGTAAACTCACATCCTTTATCATTTCTAACCGAAGTAATAGTATATCCTTTTTCATTTTGAACCATCTTGCTATATGACTCAAATGTGTGAAATGGCTCATTCTTATGAGAAAAAAAGAATACCCAAGTAAATCTAGAAAAATCATCAACACTAACAAAGCAATATGCTTTACCACCTAGACTCAAGGTGCTCATGGGACCAAACAAATCTATATGCAACAATTCTAATGGCCTAGATGTATAAATGATATTCTTACTATGAAATGAATGCTTTGAATGTTTTCCCATGACATATGCATCACAAACTAGATCTTTCTCATTTTGAGCTTGGGAAATCCTTTCACTAAATCATGCTTGCTCAATTTTGAGATCATATGCGTATTAGCATGTCCTAACCTCTTATGCCACAATCAAGAATCAATGTTCACAACAATTAGGCATTTTTCATTGAAGGCTTTAGAATCAAACAAATCAACAACATAAATATTATTTTGTCTAAAACCAATGAACAAAACATCACCATTTGAATCAAAAACACTGCATTTGGTAGGCTCAAACACAACTATGCAATTTCTGTCACAAAATTGACTAATGCTCAGTAAGTTGTGCTTTAGTCCATCAACAAAGAAGACATTATCAATGGTTGAGTTAGGAGACTTACCAACCTTACATTCACCAATTATTTTACCTTTTCCGTTATGACCAAATATGACATAATCGCCATTTCTTGTAGCAATTTGTGAAAACATAACTTTATCTCTGTTCATATGATGAGAGTAGCTGCTGTCAAGATACCACATATTTTTCTTAGCCTTTGCTATCATGCACACCTATAAAGACATATCAATCTTTTGAAATTGGTACCCAAATCTTTTTGGGTCCTTGTAAGTTAGTTTTGACTAGATTAGGCACAAGTGTTCCTTTCGGAACCCAAATTCTCTTAGTCCCAACACATCTAGTCAATCTCAACTTACAAGTATATGCAATGTGTCCATAACTACCACAATAAGTGCATGCATTATCGACTATGATGCCTTGTTTTACAAAAATAGTTTTAGAAGACTTTTTAGGTGTGAAATACTTGTAGCCCAAAGTTGTAGCCCAAGCCATGTTTGGATAGAGATTGTCTTTGATATCCAAGTAGTTTCTCAAGGTTCCTTTTACCATTTGTAAGCTTAAAGGCAATGGAAGAAAAATTTTCAACTTCTTTCTTTAAAACTGAGTTTTTGCCACCCAAAGCCATTTTCTCTTTACTCAAAGCATTCAATTTCGCACCAAGTTCATTTGAAATTTTCTTTAAAGCAATATATTTAGCACCAAGATTTTGAAACTCATCATACAATTCATCAAAAGTATCATGTAATTCATCAAAGTTGTAATTTTCAATTACATCATCTTCCTCATCACTTGAGGATTCGTCTTCTTTTGCCATCAAGTATAAATTTGCAAGTTCTTTTGCCTCTTCATCCTCTTCTGAGCTATTGTCGTCACTATCACTCCAAGTGGTCTTCATTGCCTTTCCTTTCTTCTTTTTGGAAAACTTGGAGTACTTTTTGACAAAAGGGCATTCTTGTTTTACATGCCCAGGCTTGTTATACTTGTAATAAATGATTGAGTTTTCCATCTTCAATTCATTCTTTTGATACTTTTTGAAGTCCCTTTTTTACTCTACCTTCGAGCCTTGATCTTTGTTCTTTTTCCACGACTTATTCTTTCTCATGAATCTTTTGAATCTTCTGGCTTACATAGCTATTTCCTCATCAGATTCTTCTACCTTGGATTTTAGAGTCATTCCTCTTCTTCTTTCACTTCTTGATGCGTGTTCCTCATCTTCTTGTAATCCCATCTTGTGGGTAAGAAGTGAGCTAAGAAGTTCTTCCAAAGGTAGTGTATTGAGGTCCTTTACCTTCAAGATTGCATCTTTCTTTGATGCCCAAGATTTTGGCAGAGCTATTAAGATCTTTCTTACAAGTTTTGAGTTTGAGTACGTCTTTCCAAGAGCCTTCAATCCATTCAAGATATCATTTAATCTGTCAAACATTTCTTGAATGCCTTCACCTTCCTTTTGAAAAGCTCATACTTGTGGACAAGTAGTGAAACTTTCTTCTCTTTTACTTGTGAAGTACCTTCATAAGTTATCTCTAAAGTCCTCCAGATTTCATGTGCAATGGAGCACTGTTGGACTTTGTTAAACTGAGTCTTGCTAAATGCACAAAATAGAATATGCATAGCTTTGTTGTTGTAACAAACCATTTTCTTATCATAGTCTGTCCATTCTTCCTTTGGTTTGAGTGTTTTGACTCCATCCATAGTTTTCTTTGGAATTTATGGACCTGTCTCTACTGCATCCCACACTTTTTCAATTTTGCATTTCAAGAATACCATCATTCTTGTCTTTCAGTAAACGTATTCACTGCCATTAAAACATGAAGCTCTATTAATGGACAAACCTTCATATTTAGACATATTTTCCAAATATGCCATTTTGGATATTATACTCAAGGTGATTAAGCCTTAAATATTGAGCACTTAGCTCTGATACCAAATGTAATCCTAATATGGCAATCCAAGAGGGCGGGTGAATTGGATTTCTTGCTAAATTTAAAACATTTTTGAAATTTTTTTGAGGTTTTGAAAATCAAAACAATATATAAATCCAGAACATAACTACACTGAACTGAAATAAAAAGAGAGTGAGAGATAAAAGATCAAAGCCCAATATTTATAGTGGTTCGGTCTTCCTTGACCTGCATCCACTCATCTTGCTCACTAGAGAGTTTGAATCGACTAAACTTCCTCACTTCTGAGTAGAGACAAACCATTTACAATCTCTTGTTTTTCAAGCTCACAAGAAAATCTTCTACACCTTGTTTTTTCTTGCCAAAAGAAGAAAACCAAACTTTTTTGTTTTCCAAGGAGCCAAACAAAGCAAAACTATTATATCATCAAGCTTTACAACCAAAACTTGATTAAAACAAATAGCAAATCAACAGCTCACTTGGCAAGTAAGAACCCAAGAACACGATGAGAGAGATAGTCAAAAATCAAAACTGCCAAAGCTGGGGCACTCTAAAAAATTGTTCTTAAGTTACCTCATGACTGGGACGTCTATATATAGAGGCTCGTACAAAACTAGCCATTGTAAATTCCAAAGTAACTGTTGTGAGAGTGTTGCAAAAAGCTGAAATTATTGATGTCAGCTCGTGCTACATTCGTACTACAGGTATTGCATGCGTAGTTCCCATGATGACACTCTTGAGAGAGAAAATGTGACGGAAAAGGGCACAACTTGTAAGGACCAAAGCATATTCAAAGGGCATTTTTGGGACGATTATCTTAGCGTTTGTGGGGGACTTAAAGGACTATAAATAGGCCTCTTCCACCCCATTTTTAGCATCCTTGGATTTGCACTGTAATATTCCACCCAAATCGATAGTATTCTTGTAGCTCTCCAATCGAGTATGGTTTAATTTTTGAGTGTTCCCTATGCTGATTAGAGAATTTGGAGGTTTCTCTATTGGAAATGTTGGTTGGTGGATGTACTCTTGAAGGTCTAGGTGTTATGGAACCCCGAGGGAGGTTTGATGCATGAGGAGAGTGAGAAATGTTAAGTATGTGAGCTGAAGTGATGTAGGCATATGTTAGCCTTAGTCACAACGTACGTTATCTAGACAACACAAGACGTGCGTTGGAGGTAGCAAGACGTACATTATCTGGAGTTTTGTCATGATCAACGTATGTAGCCTGGGTATGACATACGTGGTGAAGTGTTCCCGTAGGATCTGATGCCTCTGGAAGCCTAATAACGTACGTTGAGGTTGAGTGACGTATGTTGTGAAGCACCATTTCGATCTGCAGTTCATTTATAACACAACACCCGATGGGTTTTGCAATAACTTCGTCCATATCACTCGTTTCACTCTCAAATCACTTTAGAACACTTCCCCTTGCCTTCCCAACATTCCTAGTCCATTTTTTACGTAAGAATCATGTCATTTCTTTCCTTTTTCCTCTGTTATGTTCATAAATTATGTTGGGTCAATTTTGCTTGGGTGTTGATTTTTTGGATGATTCATGATGAATGGATGCTTGGGGTTACTTGAATATGTTAAGTAGGATTTAGATTAATAAGAAATAAGCCTTGAATCAAGATATTTTATGAGTTTTTGGTGGAGTTAGGGTTAGATTCGGGTTTAGTTGATTTTTGACGATTTTGTTGTTTGTTTGAGGAAATTGTTGATGGATTAATGTTCCTGACGTTGAGATTGACCAGTGTGTGTATTTGGTTTCGATTTTTGTGGGTCGAATAGGGAGTTCTGATTTTTGAGAATAACTTTTGTCCTCAAGCTAGTTTTGTAATTTCTAAAAAAGTTTTCTCCAGGTTTGTAATTTTTTAGAAACTTTGATATAGATTTGTAATTTTAGAAACCTGAGATCTAGATTTGTAATTTTGGAAAGTTTAAAGTATATTTATAATTTTGATGAAATAAGTTAGTTTCTTAAATTTAGAGAGTTTGGGAACTCATTTAGGAATTCTAACTTTTTGGGACATCCAATTGTAATTTCTAAAACTTGAGAACTAGTTTTTAATTTTACAAGGTCTGTGGACTAAAATGTAATTTTACAGGTTTTGATTTTTTGGTCGAGATTGCTAGATCTTCGATTGATGTGAGTTTTTGGGAATTTTTGGAACATTTGAGTCTGCATATGCATGTGCATGTATTTCGGTACAACCACAGTACTAGAGTCTCACTTACTTTGTTCTGATATATCTTTGTTTCTACTATATATTTGTTTCAGCTTCGTGTTCCCGTCAACGAGATCAACTGCCCGACAGTGGTATTTGATCGGTAGTTCTTGGACATCTAGGTGAGTGGATGAAAGCTTCAGACACATAGGTTGTGTCTCAAAAAATATATTTGTTTTTGTTGTGTATAACATATATTTTGGGAATGGACTAATCTAAGAATTGATTAATTTAATAAATTGGTTATGTGAAATTATTTTCACTGCTGTGTTTTGGAAACTCGATATACATATGTATTATATATCCGTTCTCTCTGTTTTTGATTCTGAGATGCATGTCTACGTTTTTGTTCGATTTTTTTCGAATGTGGGACACCTATGCTACGGGGTACATGCCCTTTGGTATACCAATGATTTGTTTCGGTCCAGCTACCAGGGCTACCGGTAGCCATGTGTCCCAGCCCGACACATGATTTGATTTGTTTTTTATTAGTGGCAGAGTCCACGATTATTATACTATTGATGGAGTAGATTAGGCCACACCATGGTTTAGTTTGGTCTCATATTACCTATACTTTGTTTTTGACTCTAATACTAGTAGTATCGTTTTGCCCGAGTGCATGTGTTTGCTTTGTTTGATAACGATTTCGAAAAGTTTCTTTGAAACCTTACTATGTATGTAGTGTGTATATATACGTATACCTATTTATATTTATGTGTGGTATTTTTGAATTGTTTTCAAAACAGTCTTTGTGAGGCACGTATGAGGCATTCTGGAGTGTTGTTCCTTGATGGATTCTAACCCCTTTATTTTATGTGTTTATCCTATTTCTTTCTTACAGGTTAACGTTTTGTCTCAGCAACCATTTGGCATCCTTGCTCAATAAGGTGCATTCTATTTTGGTTAGTGACACCCTCTTGGTGGGGCTTCTTCATTTATTTTAGAGCTCCGCATCCGGAATGATGTTGGGTTACTGGTTTACGTTTTGTCTTTTGATTTTTCCACACATCTATAGTTTTTATACTTGTATTTGATTTTGCTTATAGAAAATGTGTTACAATGATATTATATATATATATATATATATGATTTCTTATAAATGACTTTTATTTAAATGTTTTAATAAAAGAATAAATGGGTAGAGTTTCTGATTCTTTGAGGTTTGTGCAGGATGGGTCGGGCTCCCATAGACGTTCCGCCTTGTATTCCAGTCATGGTCTGCAAACGGGTCGTGACATGCACATTAAAGAAGAGAATCATTCTCGCATCAATTCCCAAGGAGATTTAAGGCATAGAAGAGGAAAGAGAAGGGGATTTGAAGGAGGCTTCTATCACCCATTGAGAGAAGCTTATTTCTTCCTTTTATTTTCTTTTTCTTTATTTAGAATCATGTTTAGGTTTTATTTTTAGTGCTCTATGCTTAGTTTTGTAAATATGCTAGCTTAGATTTTGTATTAGGGTTTAGAGATGTAAACCTTGGATTGATGTTTCCTTAATGGATGACTAATTTTGTGGGTATTGTGTTTTTATTGTTATATCTATTGTTAATGTGCTTTAATTGCTAAATCTATTGTTGGTGTTGATTGTATGACTTGTTATTGATTGAGTGATGTTGTGTTTGATCACCACAATGTTGTTTTTAGCAAGTCTAAGTGATGAATCGAAAGAAGAAGCTTGGGTTAGGTCACTTCCATATAACTTGTATGGTTTTAGGATAGAAATATACCTATGCCTACAAGGTGTTCGATGAAATTCCTTGAGGAGCCTAATGGCCTAACTTGACTAGGTGAGGTCGAAAAGACCCTCCTAAAAAGTGTAGGTACTACTTAGGTGACCGCGAGAGAGGCATTGGGTTAGTCTTGTTGAGAGAACACTCACACCTATGTGTTAAAACCCAATTTCAATCATTAAGCAACTAGATCTTTGGTTTTATCTCGAAAGCCCTAATGTTTTCTTATCATTGGTTGTTTGTTTAATTTCTTGCTTGCTTTCATTTCCAAAAGCCGAAAAACAACAATTGGATGCTTTTATATTTTTATCTCGACCAAAATTAGACATGCTCCCTTAGATTCGATAACCTTAGGGATACTCCCAAGGTAAAACTACAACGATCCTTGTGCAGTTGCAAGGCATCGTCAAGTATGAAACACAAACAATAAAGAAAACATAAGGAAGATAAGAAAAATATGAAACACGAAGCAAAATAAAAAACATAAACAAACAAACACAAATCCCCCTTCCACATACTTGGATCTTTCTTCTTTGGAGGTAATGTCTGATAAAGCATGGCTAAAGAATTTTTAGGAACACCCACCATGTCATCCATTGGTACTTTCTTTTTCTTGGTGCAAAATTCTTTGAGAAATTCAACAAATTTAGGCTCATGATCAATTAAATAAGTGAAAGAATGCTTACCTCAATGTTTCTGAATGTCTCCTTCATGGATTTATCATTCTCATTCTCTATACACTCAACTGACTTCTTAGGGCATATTAGGTCATCCTCACAAACAAAAATTGGATCAGAATTTATAAGTTGAGTTTCTACCTTGTTACTTACCTCTGTCAGCATTTTATCACTTTTGACATGGCAATTGTAATATCCCACTCGTTTCGATTGATCTTCTATAGAACTCTGGTCAATTCCAATAAGACCTCCTGTAGAATGTGTCCGGCTTCAAATGATCTGAATTCATTTTCACTTTGATTCATGGATATTTGAAATGATGATTCAATGATTGATGATGTTAATGATGATAAGTAGATGTTTGAGAATGTTTAGTGATGATATTTTGTAAGTTTAAGTGTTATTGAGCCCGTGGAATAATGAGTTATTTGAGTAAACGCTTTTTGTAACTCGAGTGGTGCGAATCGTGGATAACTCGAGTTAAAATTTTCTCTAACTCGAGTTATATGATGCATGGATAACACGAGTTAGCCAGGATGTAACTCGAGTTGGTCATGTTCTCAAATTCGATTCTGGGCAAATCTAACTCGAGTTAGCCAACAAAAAAGTTGAAATGGTGCACCTGGATTTCTCTTTATACCCTCAACCGCCCTCTCACTCATCATTTACTCCTTAAATCCACCAAAATTTGTCTCTCAACTATCCACATTGCTTTTTTTTAGTTTCCTAACATATTTGGAGGTAAGATTTCACTCCTAATTATTTCTTTCATCCATTTTTCTTCTTAAAATTTCATTTTTAGGGTTTTGATCGAATTGTTCATTTTGGTCAGATTTATGGCCATTTTGTGTTATTGAAAACTTGATTTTGTTTGTTTGAGGTAGATTGAGGTTAGAGGAACCTAGATTAAGCTTCAATTTTGAGGATTTATATTTTTGGATCAAATGGGTATGTTCTTGAGCATGGGTGATGGTTTTGGCCGATTTTGACTGATTTTTTGGTTAAAATTGAGTTTGTTTTTTATGTATTTAGGTGGGAGGGACTTAGATTAACATAAATTTCTATAGGTTTTGAATATTTGAAGTTGTTTATTCAAGGTTCCTTAGAAATTTGAATTTGAAATTGAAATTTCTTGGAGATTTTGAGTTTGATCTTTGAAAAGGATGATGCATTCTAGTTTAGGAGGCCAATTAGAGTTAATGTTGGTGATTGGTTACGTCGGGTATCGATTGAATTGAGACTCTAGTTTTTTTTAGAATAAATTTCCGTTTTTACCTAGTTTTGTAAATTTCTAAAAAGTTTCATTTAGATTTGTAATTTTAGAAACTTGAGCTCCAGATTTGTAATTTTGGAAAACTTAGGGACATATTTGTAATTTTGAGGAATGAGGTATAGATTTGTAAGTTTGGAGAGGTTGAGGACTTATTGCAGAATTTTGACTACTTAGGGAGCTGTTTGGTAAATTGAGAATACTTTGGGAGCTAATTTATGATTTTTTGAGGGTCTGAAG
>CAODLS010970581.1:0-10817 GCA_948243855.1 Flueggea neowawraea | reverse complement strand
CAGGCCCGACCTCACGTACGTCACTGTTCATCTCACGTACGTGAATCATCATGGAAACCCAGCACACGTACGTCAATCGTTAAAAATACGTATGCTGCGAAAACAGTGTCTAACGTACGTTAGCCTGAAGCTTACGTACGTTAGAGTGTCATAACGTGCGTTACACTTGCATCTGCATGCGTTAGCTGGCGTTTTTCTCCTTTCTTGATTTCTCTTGTTATCAATCTCATCCCGGATCATTTCTAACACTTAATAACATCAAACCTAACATGATTAAATCATTAACCATCCATTGGTATTCCCAAAAGTCCTCCATAACATATTCGAAAACTATAGGGATCATAATTGAAAAGTATGGGATATTACACTACTAGTGATAGATCTGGGTTAACCTACTATTAGATAAAGGGTGCTACCTCCTTGTCTTGAAAATGGTAGCAACCCAAATAAAAAATTTGAATAAATCATAGAAAAAGAAAACAAAAGAGAAAAATGAAAAAAATGAAAATACAAAAAAGTGAGTGAATAAGTGTAGTAGGCTTTTTGGCCACTGCATTTAAGTTCCAATGAAGAAGACCTACAACCAACAAGCCATTTTGTTTATAGTTCATATATGCAAGTCACAAAAAAAAGGGAGAAGCAATTGGAAATAGGCCTCAGGCATTTCTCATTTATTTCAAGAAATACATTGTCAAACAGTTACAATTTCAAGCCAACATCAGTGTATGTACAAAGGACAGATGCCTAAGACTAAAAACCAAAGTTCTCCTATACTAGATTAAAGAATCCTACAAAGGTTTATGCTTCTATAGGAGGACTAATCTTTTCCTCTTTGGTACCCTTCAAGTCTTGGGTGATTGAGTTGTAAACCAAATAAGGGTTGCGAATTCTTCATGGTTCCTCTATGACTTTTCATCTGCAAATGAACAAAAGACACAAGTCAAAGACTATTAATTTTTCTTAGTAGGCTTTGCAACCACTGAGATTTTCAAAAGGAATAAGAGAAACCAGGTTAGGAAATGGAAACACTGTTCAAGAATTCTGTCTTGTGAATTTCTTCACAAGATTTATTCTCTGAACATGGCAGTTGTTCCCTTTGTTTTGGTTCTTCCCTTTGTTCCAAACCACATGATAGAAACAATTCACAAACACAAATTCAAGATTCAGGCACAACAAACATAGAGAATGAGTTGAGGAAACTAGTTACCTGGTTTTCATTGAGTTTGTTGGTTGTCGAGTCTGTTAAAGATCTCTGTGATTGATTTGTAGAATCAAAGCTTTGATCCTGCCATTCTTGAACTACAAGACACAAAAAATGGAGTCAAGAACCAGATTTGCTCCAAATTTTTCACGAAATAGACAAGAGGGAAAAATTTGCAGAAATTCCGACAACATCTCCTTTTATTTTTGGCTTATCCATTCGGTTCCAAAATTCAACAATCAAACAAAGAACAATTCAACAGAGTAACCAACCCAAGTTTGCACAGTCAACAATAAGGCAATTCAACAATAGTCATGTTTAGACTCGTAATTGAGGCTGAATGCATGCTTTGGGCCTTATTATGGCAATATTAAGTAATATGTTTTCAAAGAAAGGCAATATACTCATATTCAATTTTGGAACTGCAATTGGAGGTTCAAATCAGAAAATTACCTAAAGGACCAATCCTCTCTAGCGGACAACAAAGCAACGAACGATAAACCAACAAAGAGGCTGCTGGCATTGGTAGACGACTTCTCCTCCACCTGGCGTTGCGAGACGAAGCAAACTGACAAATTCTCTCCCTGGCAATGCGGCGTGACAGAGTTCCCCACGGTGCGACGCGACAGGCGGCGATAGTTCGTTTTTGCAAATGGCAAGACACAGTGGGCGGTGAAGGCTGGGCTCGGTATTAATATCGACAGCAGAGGAGCACGGGGTAATTGAAGAAGGGACGGTTTGGTTTTTGTTTAAAAGGTTGGTTTGGTTAAAAGGTTTGGCTTGGTTTAGGTTTGGTAGCTGGTTTGGTCTGTAGTAATGGGTTGGTTTGGTCAAGTGAGTGATGACTTGATTTTCTTTGGGTTTTAAACTTAGAATTGGGTCTGGTTTTGCTTTTGGCTTTGGTTCAAAATGGGGCAGATAAAATAAGTGTTTATGTGACAGATTGAGAAAAAGTAACCTTCAAAATGTAGTAGGCCTATTTGGTTCAGTTCATACATGGCCATTACAATAAAGATTTTTCAAAAGGGTTCTTAATTCTTTTAAGGGACAATTAGCTTAAAATTCAGAAAAATTACAGAAAATTCTCAAAGTGGTAAGCCTTTCTAGTTCAATTTATACATGGCCACCACAAAATGTTTCTTGAAACTACAATACTTTTATGAGGAGAGACAAATTTTGCATAAGCATTTTTTCTGAAAGGGGCTTTCAATTTTTTTACGGAAACATCAGTTTTTTCCAAGGGACAGTTGAGGTAAGTGATTTTTATCCGTATTCATAGTTTTGCTCAAACCAATAATACGATGGGGAGAAATTGTTTACACCATAATTTGAGTGAATTGTGGAGGTAATAAAATTAAAATAAAAAACAAAGATCAAAGAAGGAAATAAGTTAAGGCGCAGTTAAAAGGCTTATCTTCAAAAGACTGCAGTAAAAAAAAAGCTTGGGGAGCAAGGTGGAAACGTAAGGAAAGTCATCATTTTCTTGGTGGACAGGACAAAAATGGAGGTGAGCATTAAGGAAACAAATTAGGAATCAAATTACTGCAAGGTGGGCACGAAATGAAAAGTCAAAACATTGCAGTGAGAAGGAGATAATTCTCAAGAGGAATCAGTGGAATTGAGACGTAATTTCTTGCCTACTAAGAACAATCCAACATAAGCAATATAAATAGATGCACAACAAAAAGGACCTTCTCCTCTCAACTCAACACAGCACAACACAACACAATACAAACACC
This sequence comes from Flueggea neowawraea, assembly GCA_948243855.1. Lineage (NCBI taxonomy): Eukaryota > Viridiplantae > Streptophyta > Magnoliopsida > Malpighiales > Phyllanthaceae > Flueggea > Flueggea neowawraea. The sequence goes on along the minus strand of CAODLS010970581.1, from coordinate 7,877 downwards.
TCTTATGGGTTAAATAATCTTTTTGTTCTTTAAACTTTAGTCATCTTTTGTTTTCTACTATATTTCTTTTCAATATTTTGTACCCAACTTTTATTTTTAATAAAAATTTTATTTTATCATTATATTTTTGTTATTATCTTTAAAAAACCAAAAGAATCTAAGTGATGATTTTTGTCCCTTTGTAACATCATCAATTGTTTGGTACAAGTTAAGAAGTTGTGGCCTTTTAAAGTTAATTCTTTTGCGTTAAAAATTGGAACTTTTTCACATCACATATTATGAGATGATACATGAGCGACAAGTTCCTTCTTATTTTTGTGAAATTTTTGAAGTTAATGTTTATAATAAGAAAGATTTTATATATTTATTAAATAATTAGAAATAAAATGAAAGTTTTTTTTAATAATATATATATCTATATATATTTCTGATATATATAAAATAATTGCTAGAAGTTGTGACAAATAAGATTTTGAGCTTATTGCGTTTATATAAATAAGCTAAATATAATTGAAAGAAGCAGCTATCGGTCGACTCTAGAAGTAAATCTGACGGTTCTAGTAACTAACTTCGACTGCAACGGAAAAACATCACGAATAGCGACCAGCAGCAGAATAGGAACAAGTTCTGATGGTGGTCTCGCAAGCAAACCACAGTCGTGTTGTTACCGATGGAAGTGCTTGACTTTTTCGTAGTCTAAATGCATTTTCAAATCTGTGCAAGAATCAATGGGGCAAAAAGAAGATTGTTTTTCTTCTTTTTGGTGAAAGAGACTTTTTTCTCTTTTTTCTGCAGATATCGTTTTTCTCTGTGTTGTTTTTTTTAAGTTACTGATAGTGAATCAATCCATTATAATTATTTTATTTTTTCAATAGTTGGGTTATTTGGGCTTTCTTACACAAATAAGAAGTTCATCCCATTTACTAATTCAATCAAACTTGTGCAACTAATCTTGATTCACAGTCTCAATTTATATGATAATCGATCAAGTTCAATTCACCTATTACGACAAACCGTTTTTCCAACGATAATGTCTGCCTAATTTGTTGAAGGATGATCTTGTCATTCTCTAGATTGGAAGTCGTGACTTGTGAGGAAGGTTCTTTTTCTCTTTACCCCTTTTTTCTACAAAAATGAAGTTTTCTTTCTTTTAAATGGAAAAATGCAGTTTCTCTTAGTCCTTGAGAAAATGAAATTTTGGAATCTAAATGGTGGCTGTCACTTCGTTTTCAGTTTTGTGACGAAAGCGACTTTGCCAAATTGTAAAGAAAATAACAAAAAAACCCATCCTAAAGAAACTCGTCATTTATTGTTGATGTGGGTGAGGCATAAAGCAACTAGCGATTTATTTTTTGAAAAGGACAAATTTACATCGGCTCAATTCAATTAGGTTCCCTCATGTTAGGAATAGCATCTCCCCCAATTATCCCAACAAAATTAGTCTAACCAGTCCAAACGAGAAATTAATCAGTATCATAAGCATAAGAATAAAAAATAGTGAACTATTGACCTACAATATCATATTACAAGGTGACCTACTAGTAGGGGTGGGCACCAAGCCAGGTTGGACGAAGCCCCACTCTTATTTTTCAGCTTGATCGAGTAAGTTAAATACTTGACATAACTTGCTCATTCAAAAAAAGTAGGATGAGCTGACCCACATACTAATTTTTTATATGTTATATTATATTATAGAGGAAATTATAGTTTATGACATTTTCAAATTAAAAATTACATTTGTATGCTGAAAAATTATAGTTTTCATAAATACAATACCCTTAACATTTAATATCCTAAAGTTTATATTTAATACGTAGGTTGTAACTAAAAAAAATCAAAAAAGTATCCAATTTTTTATGTTATTTTTTTTTTCTGGTTTCAGTATTGGCTTATAAAACTATAACTAGAAAAAAAACAACGAAAAAACAATCGAAAAATAACCACAAAACTACCCAATTTTTAGTTGTTTGTACAAAAAATTGGGTAATTTTTTGGTTGTTTTCATTTTTTTGTTGTTTTTTCTTGCGTATTAAATGTAAAAATGTGCATATAAAATATAAATTTTGCATAGCCCTAGTTTTGTAATTTTGATTTTCAAAATATATATTTATGTAATTAGCCCTTATATATATATATATATATATATAGGCCGTGCCTATTTTTTGCAAACCCAGACTTGGCCTGGAATTTACATCGGACCTATTTTTTGTCCAGTCCGGCGGACTAAAAACCTAAACCCAGACCCTGATATTTACAGGGCCGGTTTGGGTCGGCTTATGGGGCGTGCTTATTTGCCCAACCCTACCTACCAATGGCAGATTCTGAAATTTGTAAAATAGGGTGTAAATTATATATAATAAGAAATATTTTAGTAAAAATTTGAATGTAAATAACATTTTCTATATAACAAGAAGTTTTATAATCATCCTCATCAATTCTAATATTTTGAACATAACAAATAAATGTACAATTATTAAATACATTTTTTTAGCGCACTTGAATGTACACTTTTGATATGTTATTATATTATATGTTTTCATAAAAGTAATTTTTTTTTTCAAAATTCACAAATCATATGTTGCTATATTATATGTTTGCATATAAGTAATTTTTTATATATATTAAAGGTTGGATTATCATTTTTAGAATAACTCGTAAATTGTGAAAGTATATTTAATTACATATGAAAAATAAATAACATACCGACGTTAATCTAGTTTTAATTAGTGCTTGTTTAGGAGACCACGACATATATTTTGTAGTTTTTGTAATGATTGGTGATGAGTGAATAATAAAAAAGTAGAGACATGCAGTGGCGGATCTAGAAATATTCAGATGTGGGGTTGGACTAGGATTGACTAAAATAAAATTTCTTTTGCAACAAAAAGTATACCAATATATATAAAGTACGAAAAAATTACATTAAAGACGTTGTAAAGTACAAAAAAGAATACAAATTAAGCTATACGCGAATTTGTAGTGCGAGATAATATTTAAGTCCCAATTAAAATACAAGAAAAAAAACAACAATTCAATAATTCACAATTCTCAACAATTCACAATTTGAATATAAATCAATAATTCTCAACTAATTTACAATTTAAAATCTTAAGTGGTTACTCAACAATCCAACTAATTTAATATAAAAACTTAACAATTAGTAAACCCTAATTAACTAAAATTAGAAGAAAAAAAAGAAGAGTTCAAAAAATTAACCTTACTGACTCGGATGCTTGAAATTGAGATCAATATGACAGGTTGCAGCGGCTGCTCACACAAACCCTAATTAACAAAAAATAAAAGGAAAACAAAAAAGAAGAGGAACTGAGGACGGGCTGCAGTAGACGGTGGAGACCCAGGCCACAGAAGAAATCAAGGGCAAAGTGTCACAGTGGAGGCCAGAGTGGTATGAGAGTGAGAGAGAGAGAGATTAAAGAGTGGAAGGAAGAAGGGAGTGGTTGACCGAGGTAGAGACGAAGATAATGATAGAGATTAGAGAATGAAGGTTTTGTTTGGTCTCTCTCGACCTTTTTTTTTTTCAAAACAGGTCGTTCACTTATAATTTTTTTAAACCAATTTTAAAAAAATAAAACAGAAGGGAAAGAGGAAGAACAACGGGGAAAATTGCAGAATCAGAAGGGAAGAGGGGGGCAAGAGACGATCCCAAAGGATATAAGGTTATTCCTAACCACTGGTGGGATGGCCTGCCACCACCTGGATCCGCCCTTGATAATACATTTATTGTATAAAATTAATTATATAAAATATGTTATATACTTTTAAAAATATGTATACGCTAAGGTTGATAAACGAGCTCTTAATATGATTTATCTTAAATTTTACATAGTACAAAATCAAAATCAATTAGTCGACAATGAAGTAGTTGAAAATGGTGAATGACAATGCTCCACGTCTTTAAAGCTGCACCTGCCTACTATGTCCAATGGCAAGTGTAGAAAGCCACAGACGGCATCTGTCTTTTCTTACTGTCTCTTTCAATCTCCATAACCGCTAAAGCACTAAATTCCAAGTTGGTTTTTGAGTCGGCTGCTAAGGTTACCAATTTCATCTTCCTCACTCCTCTCAAGTGTTAAAAACCAACTCCTACTACCCATTAGCGGAAGTTAGAATAACTCTTAGACCCAAAATGAGTTGCAATGAGCATATAGTGATGCTGCCATACATGGCACATGGTCATCTCATACCATTTCTTGCGCTGGCACGACAAATCCACCAGAGAACTGGTTTCACCGTCACCATAGCCAACACTCCTCTCAATATCCAATACCTCAAATCCACCATCAACCCCTCCGAAACCAACAACATCCGTTTCGCCGAATTAACCTTCTCTGCAACTGATTATGGCTTACCCTCAAACACAGAAAACTCCGAGAACTTGTCCTTAGAACTCATTGGAAGGTTCTTCACTGCTTCAACAAGCCTTAAAGACCCATTCCATCGACTTCTTTTGGGCATTACAAAGCGGGAAGGAAAACCTCCTCTTTGTGTAGTATCTGATGTTTTCTTTGGATGGGCAAATGATGTTGCCAAGTTGGTTGGCACTGTGAATGTTACTTTTGCCACTGGTGGTGCTTATGGAAGCTTGGCGTATGTTTCCCTGTGGATGAATCTTCCTCATCGGAATGCGGATTCTGATGAGTTCCATGTTCCTGGATTTCCTGATCGGTGTCGATTCCACATCACTCAGTTGCATCATTTCATAAGAAATGCTGATGGGTCTGATTCCTGGTCTGTTTTTATGCAGTCACAAATTGCTCTTTCGTTGCAATCAATTGGATGGTTGTGTAATACAGTTGAGGAAATTGAACCAATACCGCTACAATGGCTCAGGAATTACATAAAACTTCCTGTTTGGCCTGTTGGTCCTCTTCTTCCTCCAGCAATGCTCGAGAATTCTTCGGCTTCAGGTTCCGGTATAAGCACGCAACGCAGTGGCAAACAACATGGAATTGCTACAGAAAAATGTATGAAATGGCTTGACTCACACAGTCCTGGTTCGGTTCTTTACATTTCTTTCGGGTCACAAAACACAATCAGTCCACACCAGATGATGGAATTGTCAACTGGGTTGGAAGGAAGTGGGAAACCCTTCATCTGGGTGATAAGGCCACCAATTGGTTTTGACAGGAAAGGAGAGTTCAGAAATGAATGGTTACCAGAAGGCTTCACGGAACGGATGAGCAAGAGTAACCGAGGATTGTTGGTTCCCACCTGGGCACCACAGTTGGAGATACTGGCGCACGAATCCACAGGAGCGTTTATAAGCCATTGTGGATGGAATTCCGTGCTAGAGAGCTTGAGTCAGGGCGTGCCGATTATAGGGTGGCCTATGGCTGCAGAGCAGGCTTACAATTCGAAAATGCTGGAGGAGGAGATGGGTGTTTGTGTAGAGCTCTGTAGAGGAGTTCAGAGTGCTATAACTGGAGATTATGTGAAGAGGGTGATAGAGTTGGCGATGGATAATGAAGGAAAAGGTGGCGACATGAAGAAGAAAGGTATGGAGATTGGACAGAAAATAAGGGCAGCAGTGAAGGATAAAGGAGGAGAAAAGGGATCTTCCATTGAAGTATTGGATGATATTGTCAATACCCTGCTATCCAGAAGACAGTTGAAAAAAATCTAATGTAATATTCCATCCATCCATAATAATAATCGGTACTAATTATTATTTTTTATTGAAATTAAGAAATAATAATTTTAGTAATTAAAATCATTTAATTTCATATATTTTTTTATTTATCTATTTTACTAAATGTGTTGATAATTAATAAATTAGTTGTAAAAAGAGATCAAATAAGCAAAATATTGTAACATTGCTAATGGTAAATTCAATAAAAAAGAAAATTGTACCTATATTTTGGAACTACCACCTAAATAGAAAGTGTGCATTAATGACTTTTTCTTTAAAAACAAAAATAGATGGATTTGACTATCATCTTATTTGAATAATTATAAGTAAAATCCGCTCAAGATTAGTATGCTTACTAATGGAGCAATAAACACTTCTAATATTATCCACAACAGCTTGAACACTGTACAGTGTTTGTTGCAACTCCTGTTGCTTCTGCTATATGACCACTCCTGCACTTTCATGGTTAACGCCAGCAAATAAATGATCGTACAAACATATATTTCATGGTTGATACTAACAAGTAAAAATTGTATGAACATATGTTTGCATATGAATTCAATTACTTAGTATTTCAAATTCTTCTGCATATTGTGTTCGTTTGGAGTAAAAAAATAAAACTATATCATAATTTACAGAAATCTAAGATTCTTGTTTGTTCTTGTTTCTCTTGCAACTATGATATTACGAGTGTCAATTTTTCATATAATGTTATCTTTTTTAGTCTCTGTTTGGCTGCTTCTCTGCAAAAGCTGCAACTGGATTTCCACTCTTCAGTTAGCATTCATCAATCTGCTTCTTAATTTGTTCTCTCAATTAGCAAGATAGCATTGCTATATGAAGAAGTTATTTTGCATTGCAAATGTAATTCTTTATTTATGTAATCAGCTGAAATTGAGAGAGCTTCATGTCCAAAACTGTGGTGTTAAAGATAATTTTTCTATCATCTTCTCACTCCTGAACACATTATTTGATCCTGAAATTCTAGGACATACAACATTCTCAAAAGTTTCTTGTATGAACAGGCTGTTTTTATTGCAGGTTGATAAATTCAGTCACAAGCAAAATTCTGGTGCTCTCTATACATAAAGAGGTACAAACCATATCAGTCTGCAACAGTGAGTCTCATATATAAATATATACGAGTTACAGAGTCTGACCATTTATATATGACTCACTAAACCTCTATTACTTTCTGTTTTGTACGTATAACAGTAACATGACAGTAAATTTCTATGTACACCGTAACCATGACCAGAAATTTGCATCTGCAAAATCCATAGTTCAGAGCAAGTATGCCGGATTTTCATACGAAGTTAAGGAAAGTTTCCACTAATCCTTATTTTGGTTTCTGTGAGAACCAACGTTCTCGAGCCAATCAACAACTTCCATAATTGTTGGTCTCTTGAACGGGTTCTGGTTGACACACATACAAGCCACATCAAGAACTTGCAGCATCTCATTCTCAGAACCCTTCCCTCGCAGAAGTTGGTCGAATACTTGGTCTTGTTTGCCCTCACTTCTCATTTGCTGCACCCAACCAACCAATTCTCTTGACACCTTTGGTTTGAATAACTCCACAGGCCTCCTTCCGCTTAGCAACTCAAGCATTACTACTCCAAAACTGTATATGTCTCCTCTTAATGTGGCCACCCATGCTTGCCCATACTCTGGAGGAATGTAACCAAGAGTACCAACCAGTTCGGTGGTAACGTGAGTACGATAAGGCAGGATCAGTCTAGACAATCCAAAATCTGCTAGATGTCCTTCAAATTTTTCATCAAGGAGAATGTTACTGGACTTGATGTCGCGATGCACAATATGTGGTTCGCATATCTGGTGCATATAAGCCAAACCACAGCTGGCTCCTCTGGCAATTTTTAGTCGAGTTGACCAGTCTAGTTGAGCTGCACCATCTGGTTTCTCATGTAACCAGTAATCCAAACTTCCATTCTCCATGTAAGAATATATAAGCAACCGACAACCATTGTGCACGCAGTAACCCTGCAGGGAAACTAGGTTCTCGTGTTGGGCTGTCGATAGAACTTCTACCTCTGCTTTAAATTCCCTGTCCATAAAACCCAAATCTCCTGAGAGTTTCTTGACAGCTAGCTTGGTCCCATTTGCTAAAGTTGCCTTGTAAACCAAACCGAAACCCCCACATCCAACAATGTTTGCTTGATTGAAATTGTCTGTTGCCTTTAAGAGCTCACATATAGTGAAGTCC
>CAODLS010970269.1:0-11883 GCA_948243855.1 Flueggea neowawraea | reverse complement strand
ATTTTCACTTATCCAAAACACCTCCAAATCACTCCTAACCTTCATTAATCACCCAATTAACATCAAAAACATAAAATTAACTCTTCAATTACCAAAAATAAAAATTTAAATTTTTACCCAAATTTATTTAAAAATAATTATCCAAAAATAATTATTCCCAAAACTAATTATCCACCAATAATTATTCAAAATAATTACTCCAAATATTTATCCAAAATTATTCAAAATAATTACTTCAAATATAATTATCTAAAAATAATTATAAAAATTATTTGGAGTATTACAAGGATGGATGAAGTTTTGACTGTTGAATGTTTGTTTGAAATAAATTTAATAGAAATAAATTGTAAAAGTAGATTATATAGTAAAAAAAGTAGAAATAATTCACATCTGTTTAGAAGTATATTAACTTTATACAAAATCAATATACTCCAAACGAAGTATTTGATGTTTATGTAATGAGTTATTTTGAGCTGTGAGACATACTGTTAAAATTAATTTTAGAACTTTGTTTGAGATTTGCTTTTTAAAAGTTTTTACTTATATTTACGTATTTAAAAATATATAACTTTGAATCTCAAATTTGCTTGGTTTAGCGCATCATAAACTGTTTTAGTAACAAATTATACTCCGACATGTAGGAGAGTTAGTTATTGAATTTCTCTAATTATAGAAAAGGTAATTGATAGAATGTTTCCTTAGAATAAAAATAATAGTATAAAAAGAAATCACTAACTCTATTTCAATTCGTTGATATGAGTTTCGTTTCAGCCCCTTATTATGCACATGTATGTATAAAATGAGTATTATCTTCCAAAAATGATTTGAGGTTGGAGATGCTCAACCATCGTTCAATATGGTACGCCATATTATATTTTGTATTTTCATATACTTTACCCCACTGAGTAGCCTAGCAGCTAGGGATTCTATTCTCAGTTCGCGCGGCGCGGATTCAAGTTTGTGAAGAAGGGATGTAATCTCAGGTTGTCCCGATTGTCACAAACTCGTGTCACACATTAGAGTTGAGTTGACTAGCCTCTCTGGCTGCTAGTCCTCAATGTGGTACTGAAGTAATCGCACTCATATATAGGCCCAAATCCGCTGCTGGTACAAGCTATAGCCTTAAAAAATTCTGCAGTGAGTAAAAAATTTGTATAGTAACACTTAAAATGAATATACTACTACTAATCTCCGCTTTCCATTTAATTGGCAAAAAAAATATTTTCATATACTTTTTTATCTCTTAACTTTTTCGCTATTCAACATTTCTTCCTATTTGATTAAAAAAAAACATTTCTTCCTATTATTGAAAACCAACAAACAAACATACAAAACAAACAAGTGGGTAAAACTGGGGAAGGATGAACCTTTCCACTTGATATTCAAAGACACGTCACTATCACAGTTGCCCTCCAGTACCTGTTGTCGCATCCAGGAATTATAATTTCGTCACAACACGTCCAGTTGAGCAATTGACCAGGACAGTACCAGGCCTGGCGGCTTGATATGAGACTTTCCAATTCCCTTTTATTTGATTGTTGTCTAACCAAAAGTACAGAATAACCGACATGAACAAAATATGGAACTCTCATTCCTCATAGTGGCTTAGCCACCCAAATTCAATCATGCAGAATTTGGAAGCAAGTAAACAATAAGAAAAGAAAAAGAAAAGAAAGCTAACACAGATATGGTTTCATCTTTATTAAGGTCATAATCATCACTTCAACCAAACTGATAGTACTGATAGAAAACTTGGTGATCAAACACCAACCTGAAACAGGGTAAGATTAATAATTCAAAACAACAAGAAACAGAGAAGGCAACGAAGCACATCCGTATCCATTCTTGTTCTTCAGATCTTTAAAGTTCTAACTAGACTCTAAAGTTGAACGGAACCAAGTCATCTCACATTATGGCTTCAAGGGCTTGGAGTACATCGGCCTTAACATCATCAAAGTCTTCAACTCCAAAGCTGAACCTTACCAAATTATCTCTGATCCCATAGTTTTCCCTCTCCGGGCGGGGCAGATCCCTGTTTCAATTTTCAAACACAAACCATACATTAAAAAGAAGAATCTAGAACTATACTCTGGCAACGAGCAAAAAATTTATTCGAACAAAAATCATAATAAATTGTTTGGTTACCAGTAGGACATGATAGCAGGTTGGTCCACAATGCTCTCACAGCCACCAAAAGATGGAGCAATATAGGGAATTTTCAATGCATCCACAAACTTTATGGTGGTCATCAAGTCTCCATCAACCTGCATGATTAAACAGTGTAGGCTTAAAAATCTATTAAAGTGGAATGCCGAAAGCATTGTAATAATTAAAGATGTGCAGACGCAAACAGCACATATACACTTACCTCAAAACTCACCACACCACCAAAACCAGTCATTTGGCGCTTGGCAATGTGGTGCTCAGGATGACTTGACAAGCCTGGATAATAAACACGCTTCACCTGTCAATATTATTAAAACGGTCCCTCATGAATGAATACCACAAATTTAATGTACAATGCTACAAACAAAATGATTTCTATGTTCATTAAAAAAAAAAAGGATAATTCTTAAGCTGTTTACAAATGCACTTGGATAGATCATAGATTCCCATGTCATCCAGTACTTGTGCGAAAAACCTTTCTGCTATTATGAAAAACTAATGAATTATCAAGGTAACATTAAACTCTACATGGTAAAACATAAAAACAACTATTGCCCACAACAAAGAGCCAATCAGTTTTTAGACATCCTCATGATGTTACCATACTTGCAGTTTTAACTGTGATAATTCCCCCACAATCTAATAAACATATTACTTCAACAGTTTGTGTGGGAAACCAAAAAAGAAAAAAACGAAATGTACACACCTTAGGATGTGCCTCTAAAATTTCGGCCATCCTTGATGCTGTTGAATTCTGTTGCTGTACACGAAGATGCAAAGTCTTCATGCCTCGAATGATCAGATAAGCAGCATTCTGTCATCAAAAGGAAAATAGAAATCACATATTATTCTACGGCCAAAATCAGGAAAGCTTCATGTTTGGCAACTTAGTTGAATTCAAGCATCATCTGAAACACTGCTCTACTCTTCTGGACAAAGTACCAATGCAAATATGATCAATCTAAATATTGCCATGGCAGGAAATAACATCAAAGCTGTTTGAAGGAATAGCTAAATAAAATAGATATCTGAAAACACATTGCTAAAGGTCACCAGCCAGTAATTAACAAACTCACCGGGTTAAGAGTACCACCCAAAACATGATGCAAATTACGAATTTCCGAAACTAGCTTCAAAGGACCACTTATGTATCCAGCAAGGACCTGTAATAGGCATGTGCATTTGAAATTGTGACTTGTAAAGAAACCAAAGTCAAAATACTAAAAGCTTTTCAATCAACTTCTTCAAACATTGGCAAAAATTCTTACGTCATTGTGGCCTGCGATATACTTGGTTGCAGAGTGAAGAACAAGATCAGCTCCCAGGGCCAGGGCCTTCTGATTAAGAGGTGTGGCAAAGGTACCATCTACACAAAGCAAGGCTCCCTTTTTGTGACAAAGGTCTGAAACCAACTTAATGTCAACACATCTGAGGAATGGGTTGGTAGGAGACTCGGTGAAGAAAAGAGAAACCTGCATAAATTAGAGCAGCATTAAAAACTTAGGACAGCCGATCAAAAGTAATAGTTAAAGATAGTTAACCAATGTTACTCGACTGACTTTGTGTTTATCAAGTGCAGCTTTCAGAGCTCCCACATCAGCAGGGTCAATCACAGTGGTCTGCAACAGCAAAAGAAAATCATCAAACAAGACACTAAGAAATGTTCAAAATGGTAAGCAGGAACAACACTACAACTGTTCAGATACCGTAATCCCCATTCTTGGAAGAAAATTCTCAATGAATATCCTGGTCTTCCTGTAGCAATCCGTTGTTGTCACAATATGTCCACCAGCTGGAACCAATTCCATCAACATAAGTGTGCTTGCACACATCCCAGATGCAGTAATCAGAGTAGATTCCGCCCCTTCAAGCGCACTGGTTTCCGGGAAAAAAAAATCAACTTCCACTTATTAATCATTAACAGAACAGATTCAAGAAAAGGTAAAATAAACAAATATATAAAAGAAGACACCAACCTGAGTTTCTCCTCCAAGACCACAGTAGTCGGATTTCCATACCGCCCGTATTCAAAACTCGCCCAGCGCTTCTCCTGCAAGAAAAGAACACCAATCCATTCTTTTTCAGCATCAGATGCAATTAAACAATTAAAGAATAATATGCATTTAATTATAAAACGATAAAATAAAAGAACCTTGAAATCAATGAGCTCAGCCGTCTTCTTAAAGAAATAAGCCGATGTATTAACCACTGGAGTCGTAATTGCATCAGTCACAATGCCTCTTCCCAATCTTTCACCTGTAGGCACAAATGAACGACTCTATCAATAAATCGATAGCTGAAAGAAAATAAATAAATCTCACAGCTGTTGATCGAATTGGTTTAGATTTCAAAAACGAATTACCAGCATGAATTGAAAGACTTCCATCGGAACTCAAAAACGAATCGTAATTGGTATCCCTAATCGAATCCTCCAACTGTACACTAGTGCTATCGGTAATCTCCTCCACAAGCGCCGCCTCATTGCCAGAGACAATATCAGCGGGCTCTACGAGAGGAATAGCGGCAGATGCGGCGGCGTTGGCCGCAGCGGCCGCCGATGGAGAGGCTGGGTTTGACCACGAAGCCGCGACGATTTGCGCGACACCGATATTGCTACAGTTGCGGCGAGCCTTGGTGCTGAGCTGGCGAACGAAGTTCGGAGGGAACCGGAAAATGAGCGACGACATGCCGCTGCCGAATAATGAAGCCGTGCCACGTCGGACGGAGGCCGCGGGGCTCGAGAACCGGCCGTGGCTTGGCATGTGGTCGGTCCCAGGCGGATCCGACCTGCACTGGAACGGAGAACCACCGCATGCTGCGCCAAACGACATCTTTGGGCACGACGACACAGCCATTTCACGGCGTCTTCTCCGAAATGAAAATGAAAGCGTGAGAGAAAGAGATGGATGGCTGTAGGTGGGAATGAAGCGGTGGGAATAAAAAGAAGCTGGTGGTTTTGTCGTTTTTAGTTTGGGGTTTGCGCGTTTTGGTGATTTTTTAAAAGTGGGCTAAATCGTGGTTAGTTTTTAACCGTAGTTGGGTTTGACTGGGGAAGAAGATAAGTGTGGTTAGGTGGTGTTATGAGTTGTGTGACGAAGGTCGGTGCTGACGTGGAAGGCAATGGCTGGTTGTGGCTTAAGCTACTCGTAATCCACGGTCCCTGAAGTCGTCTTGCAAGACGTCTGCTTAGTATTTTTATTGTTATTTTATTACAGTCCTCAGTTCCTAACCCCTCAATTTTTTTATCCGTAACTCAGAAACTACTTTAAGAGTCTCGCAGGATGTCTACTCAGTTTTCTACTAAACAAAATTTTATTTTAATCTTCACTGAAGTAAATTTGATCGTTGGAAACGATCAAAACGATCCAATTATCAAATTTTATTTTTTTAAAAAAGGATTAATGTGTTTGTGCCTGGCATATGTAGCTCGCTTCCCGCAGAAGGACGAGCTACGACATGGGGGCACAACGTCCCTATGTCAGCGGCTAAAATCTCAACCGCGTTGTGGACGACCTTATGGTTATGAAAATCTTTAATCTATATTAGGCGTGTATTAAATTTAACTTTGATTATTCTATTTTTACGTTGATTTTGGAATCTTGAGATGAGAGATTAGATTAAAAAAGAAAAACATGTTCAACTTGAAGTCCGCTTTATAAAATTCAATGCATCATGGAATGATATGAAAGAAAGTGGATTCATTTTCAACGAAGGAAGTAAAATTTTCCATGCCAATTATGTTATAGAAAGACTTGTTTGACCAAGCTGTATTCAATAAAAACCAAGCTGAACTACAGCTGACACTTACTAAAGGATTTTCAATTTCTGTATAAATTGTGCTAAGGGCATCTTTCATGGTTTAAACTCTTTTTATTACTTAATTAGTATTCTATTAAATTCTTTCTCATTTGTTAAATAATTTAAATTACCATTAAATTTTACTTTAGAATCCATTATTATTATATTTTTTATTAAATATGTCTTTTTTCTCTTCTTTCCTCAAAATCAATAAAAGTAAAAAAAAAAAGATTTCTAAATCTAAAGCATATTAGACCGTCCAATCACTTTGATTCTCTCCGTTAATGGTTCAATGAAAAGGGTTTGGATCATCAATGGGTATGCCCTAATATGGACAGTTAGCAACCTATGTGTTTTAGTGTTTGCAATTCTTTTTTTAATAAATACGATTACCTTAGATTTATAGAGATGCAATTAGACTCTCTGTATGAATATAGCATCCTCTACTGTTGAATAAACAGAACCCACACATGAGGAAGATGGGATAAATCTTTTATTACTCAAGCCTAGGGAAGAAACCCTCAATAATCAGTGTCGGCATTATTATTTTTCTTGTTTAAAATGTTATTTTGTTGGATATATAGTGGTCATAACAGTATCAATATGAGGAAAAACTGTCCCAATAATAAGTTTTCCCTCGTATTTTCAAAATGGTATTAGACCATATTCTAGATTCATTTCATTCACTAATTTTCTATCACTTTCTCAACAAACTTAACTCATAATTAACTTGATTTCACACTTTTGAAATGAAGTTTCTTTTAACTTTCTTGGCAATTTGATCGGGTCAAATCTTATTCTTTATTCCGATCATTTTCTCTCTTTTCCTTCCATTTTCTCGACAAACAAACACGTTTCCTTCATTGTATATATATTTTTTCATATTTAGCTAATTCTAAGTTCAGCTTTTATTTTTTAACAATTGATTACTTGTACAGAATGGATCATAACTCAAGACTGCAAAGAATTTTCACTTAAAATCTATTGAATTTTTTCATTGTTTCATCATCGATTTTATTTTCTCATTTACTTTTGATTCTTCTATTGTCAAACAACTTTTATCAAGTGCAAACTGATCACTTATCAGTATGTTAAGAATTCGATTTAGAAATTGATACAGCCAATGAGTTATTTAATGTTTGTTTTATATATTAATGATTACATTATACCTTTAAAAGTGTTAATTATATTATAACTAAAAAAAGAGTGATTTTTACTTTTAATATATAATTAGAGTAATTATATAAAAATTGTCAAGTTATTCACAAAATTGTACAAACATTTCTTAATAATTAGATTTAAACATAGTCCTTTTTATAGAGAGAAATCTACGGCGGTCTCTGAGATTTTGTGTATTTTCCATTATCATTCACAAGTTTGGAAATTAGTTGTTCCGGTCCCTCGCTCATAACTCCGTTAGTCAACTATAACGGAAATTTGATGTGACATATGTGTATTTTTGTGTTATTAAACTCTTAAAATTAGTAGGTTTGTATGTCACATCAGATTTCTGTTATATTTGACTAATTGAGTTAGGAGCGGGGATCGGAATGGCTAATTTCTAAACTTATGGACCGGAATGTCGAATACACCAAACCTCAGAGACCGCCATAAATTTTATTTTTTTATATGGAAAAAATCCTTTTATTCCATATCTGAAGCTAAAGGTAAAATTACAAAATCTGGAGGGGTTGTAAATTCCAAATATAAGAAACTTACATAGAATCCGCCGTTCTAACTAGTAAATGAACAATAAGATTCGCAAATCTTTTGACAAACTCAACTTAAACAAATTCAAGAGTCTGACAGTAATTGAAAGCTTCTCAAATAGTTAAAGCTTCCAGTATTTGTAAACACGGTATATGACAAGAATCCGACATATATTTTGGCAAGAAACTATTGAAAATTTTAGGGCGAATCGTTGGATGAAAAAATTTCCCTACCTGTTCATGAGAAACACAAGGGCACTAGTATATAAACGAGTTGGTGATTTTCATGCAGGCAAAATCTGGTTTCATATAAAACCAGTTAACGTAATATATGTGATTAACTTATGTTTATTGCTACTTCACAATTGCCATCATTCATACGATTTTTTTTATCTCCCCTACTTGCGTATCTCTTCACTTGACCATTCCTTGTTTGCTCCGACACAGAGCGCATCTAGACACCATCATGTTTCTTTTTAGCCTTACCTGTTCTGTTTTTAGAAGCAGGAGCTAGGAAACACATAGTTGGAAACTCTTCCATTATGATATTTCAGCTTTTCGATAGATATTTTCCACACAAATAATCCAACAAACAAATTCCTCATTTCATACGAAAGGAAAACAAAAGAAAATTCTGATCGTATGAAACTGTTTAATTGGGAAATTTTTTTTCTTATTTTTTAGAAAATTAGAAAATAAAAATGAATAAAAAATTTGTTCAATTTTTTTTTTAATTAGCCAACATATTTTCTAAAATTTTTCAATTTTTAAAAAATAGAAATAAAATAAAAAACAGAAAAAATTTTAAAGTAAAAATAGTTTAAGTTTTCTTAAAATAATTTAACATTTAGGATTATTTATAATTACTTGTATTCGGTTGCTGAAAAAAAATTATAGATTCGGTTCATACTTTTATGAATTATATATAGTTTCCTTGGTAGTATAAATAAATATAACTTATTTAAGTGAGGGACATTTATATATATTTTACTAAAAAATTACAAATAAAAAAAGAAGTGTTATAGTTGTAGTACAATGTTAAATTAAAAAAAGAAGAATTATAAACAAATATTTCGATTGTCAAAAGCATGAGACTTATAGATAGCTCTTGTATTAAGGTTGAAGCCGCATCTAGATAAATTGATTTCACGAAATCAAAACCAAAATGTGTTTGTCATTTTAAATATCGTCAAATGAATTATTCTAAATGAATGGTTTCATTAAAGTTTATAAAGTGTATCCGACTCACATTCTAGTGAACGTAGTAAACTTTGGAAATCAATTTTACTATATATTTAATTTTTATTTAGACCCAATCAACCGCACCAAATATTATTTATAACAAAATTAATTTTATACACTCATGTAAAGTACACTTGTGTGCTACATAATTAATTTTATACACGTGTACACAGTTATACATGTGTAAATTTGTGTACAACCATATACATTTTTGTACAACTTGAAAAAATAGATTAACAAAAAGGTAGAGAGGATGTTTTCCACTCGTTGTGTACACTCATGTACACGTTTGTGCACGATTTGTAGACCATTTCTCTCCTATATAAATTATAGAATAAATCCGCAAAAATTGATATATGGTAAAAAAATTGTTGTTTGTTATTTTTAAAAAATAAATACTATTTTTAGACTTGTATACGATTGTACAAGTTCTATTACATCTCTTGTATACGTTTTGGCTGAAAATTCTTTTTAGGCAACTTTTCACATGAAAATTGAAAATTGTTTTCAATTTGTTGCGATTTTTCTCTAATTTCTCGTAAAAAGTCAAAAAGTGACATTTTAGATTTTTTTTTTAGAAAAATGACATATTAGAAAGTAGTAAAACAAGATGTAACATTTGAGATATTATTTTAGACTCTTTTATATAAAATTGTAGTTTACCCAATTACAGAAACTAGAAAGAGTAGCATAATTCCTTCAAAAAAAAAAGAAAGAGTAGCATAATCAAGCACAAGAATAACCAAAACTCTTTTTAATTGCGGGGTGTTTATGATAACCCTTAATCCACTTAAATCAAAACAAATCAAATACCAGGTGCCTCGTTTTTATCATGTTGTGGGCTTCTTTGTACAGTAAAAATATATTATTTAATTTAATTTTATTATATTATCGAATAAATTTTAAAATAAATAATAAAATAAAATTGAATTAAATATAATATTATAAAGAATGGGACTAAGAGTGGATTGGTGATGCTCTAGAGTGCCAATAGATACACCCCCAAAAACCCTAATTACATGCCCCAGTATAAATACCTAAACCCCATTGCTATTTTCTCATTCTGGACTCAACCGGTTCTTGCCTCCTCCCCTCACAATTCATTCATCTCGTTCTATCAACCAGTTCTCATTTTATGTTCTTCTATACGATTGAATTCTCGACCTCGTTCCCGAAGTAAGGAAATGATGCTGTTTTCATTCTCGTAAATCAGCTTTGGTTTTTCTGAATTTATTCATTTTGTTTTCTGGGTTTAGATTTGATTTGGAGTTGCACTTGTACTGAGGCACTGTGACTATTGAATCATGAGTTCAGTTGCCTGATCTTTCAATGTGCAAAAATCAACGCAAGGGATCCGCTTTGCTGCTCAAACCCTTCCAAGTTTGTGCTGCCAGTAATGCCCTCACAATTATTTTGTTTCATGTCGTGATTTTGGTGTCATTTTACAAGTACCCATTTGTTTCTTTTTTCTTTTCTTTTTTCCTGAGAACTGCTTCCACTGGAACTAATTTGTTAACACTTGGTAATATTCTACCATTATGGGCGACTCCTTAGATATTATCCTGTTAAATCGAGTCAAGGCCATGGAAATTTGTAAGTGCCTTAAAGAAGTACGAATTCAACAAGAACGGTTTCTTTTTTTTGAGGAAATATAGCTGAAGATTCAACATTTGAATGTTATTGGTGTCTATTTTATATTCTCCAACAAGGAAAGAATGATTTAGGCCCAGGACCTTAAAGCCCCTGATATGCCCTCCAACTCCAAACTGGACTTTCAGAAATTTGTAGTATTGGTCCTCAACAAGACGAAGCCATTATTAGTGTAAGCCATTCATGACCGAAAATTGAAGGGATTTTAAAGCAAACACAACAGTTTTTGAAATTAATTGCTAATGAAGACACCACATCCACCTTTTTCATGCCTAGATTATATTAAAATAGTATTTATATATAAAGACAAAATTATACAGTTGTAATTCTCCTCCTTCTCTTTCATCTCTAGATAATATTAGAATAATATTTACATATGAATACAAAATTATACTGTTGTGACTCTCTTTAATTAAGGAGAAAAAAAGAGAGATGTGCTCAGCAAAATCCCCAACAAATTGGGATATTTATCACGTATATAAGATGTTTTCAATATAGCGCATCTCTAAGAACTGAGGAAAAAAATAAAATTTTTAACCAATTAAATACACACATTAAAAGAAAACGTAACAACTCTACAAAAATAGGAAACAAAAAAATAAATTAAAATAATATATTCTAACGTTACAAACATGCACATTTTTAGGATTTTAATTTTGAGTAAACATCTACCGTTGTATTATTTCATGGATATTGATTTAATATTTAAAAGATATTGTTTAACTAACAATGTAATATACATTTTTTTTGTTAATGTGTTTGTTTAGTATACCGCTGATAATACTACAATGTTTTATTGATCAACTATTATATATATACCGTTAATGATAATACTAGCAAATAAAGTTATTAAGCCACTTTTATATATATATATATATATATATACATCTTTTTCTTGAATCTATCTTTCAATGCCTTATATATACTCATATTCATTTAGCAACCAATATCCACTCAATACCCTTTGAATATCTTTGAACATAAATAATATCCTTTGGAGTGACATATAATTTCAGTGTCATATGCACACCAATATTTGTGTTGGTTAATATTATCCAGTCGATATTGTTTGAATATCTTTGAACAAAAATAATGTTATTTGTTATTACACGTAATGAGTAATGTTATTATGACTGAATCTCTCTATCACACCATGACCAAAATTTCATATACATGAGCATGCATCACATATGATATACATAGCATATGTGCATTGATCTAACATTTCATATGTCATATTTGTCCATATGGTTTGAGAATATTTTAGAAAAACTTATGAGAGTGACGAAAGTGATAAAGGGTTTATCTGTCACGACCT
>CAODLS010970264.1:0-14974 GCA_948243855.1 Flueggea neowawraea | reverse complement strand
CATTAAGAATTCTTCTGAAGCACTGGGAGAAGGCCAATCCTTCAACTTTAACATCTGCACTAAACCATTTTCATTTATTATTCCCTCCGAGTATCCTTTGATAAACTGACAAGATCGATATCTACCTGCAATCATTTGAACGCCGTAAGGTGATCTAGAAGCTAGCATGATAACTTGTGGAAATAGAAAAAATTATGGCTGTAATATTGAACACAAACAGTGGCCTGAACATCCTACCTCAGACCCATCCAAGCAATTAACTGCCTTGACCATTCTGTTCTCATCTTTCATTTTCTCATCTGATGTTTCACGGATCCCTCTCCATATAACCACAGGATCCCAGCTTGACATAGATGAGTGGTCCAAAACATGCTTCACAATAGCAGGCTTACACCCGGTGCAATGCTTTCTGAAATTATTTATCCCTTCCGTTTTAATGAGCTCAGATGTGGGACAATACAAGAAATTATCATCACCGCCCTCTCTGTTAGAACATTGGTAGAGAGTAAAAGTAGTGAAATCTACCAAAGCATCCTCATAATTCAAAAACCTATATCTTATTTTCCAAAAACAATTTGGTTCCTCCATTAACTAGCTGTTATTATTCTATAAAAAAATGTTGGTGTGTTCATAAGATAAAATTTTCTTTACTAAAATGTCCTTTTCATAATTCTTTCGAGAAAGTAAAACTCATTCATTCGCCTTACTCTGGACAAGGTTGTTAGACTACCATGAGCATTACACAGATTGCAATTTAAATCTCATAGCTCAGTGAATTGCACCAAGATGTTAAGCATCAATCCAATTCATGCTTCAACCAAAAAAAAAAGTAAAGGAATGTGGCATTTGGATTCGAATCTATTTCACAAAATCATATTTCACATGACATTGAAATATAAAGATAAAACCAGTTATATAAAATATGTCGTCTGGAATTTTTTTTCCGAAAGAATAGTTTTGGAGATTAAAAAAAATTAAAGCCTTAATTTGAACAAATATATTTATTCAATGCAAAAGGCACTTTTTAATGAAAGAGTACGTTCTTCATTTTTTGTCACTTACCTTTTTCTGCTATAGTTTTAGGGGGGAATTATCTTTCATCAAGGATCTAATCAATCATTATGTGAAAGAAATATGAGCATATATGTAAATAACAATTTAATGAGCATTCTTCTGTGTATATACGATCATATTATGAGACTGTGTTTTGATTAAAGATCAATCTGGTCTCTTAGCAATTTTTCCAGTGAATATCAAGTCCTATATGCAAATAACCGAGTAGATGACTCATTAACTCGAAAAATTATTGCCTATGGCAAGAAAAATCTCATTAGCTAATAACTACTCCAGAACCGACAGATATTGTCGGTCCCACTCCGAATAAACTTCTCGGTCCTGTGGCATTAAGGGCAGAGGGATGCGCCCACTTTGCTTCCGATGTATTATTAGAGTTGAAGTTTTGTCACCAACTCTATTTATGATTTCAACTCTACCTGTTTCGACTTCTGACTTCGTCATTGTACAGCATTACAACTAGTTCATAGTAAAGTTGAGATTATTCACCAAATAAATGGTAGAAAGCATCAGCATCAGATAAGTTCACTTCGTTTTTAACATCTTATTATTAGATCAAGTGCAATCAATGACGCATGCACCATTGCATGATATTCGTAAGCATAGTTGAGTCAAGCGACAACATGCATTTAATTGTTGGCTTCTATTATCCGGAATGATCTACTGTTTTCTTCTTTCTGTTTTTATCTTCAAAAATTTTATTTTGAGACCTATTTAGTAAGGTCGAAAGTAAAGAGAATCATTTGTGTGGGGATAACTTAGTTAAATTATAGGACAAATGAATGACCTTTTTCAATTAAAAATAAATAAATAATATATATTGTACAAATGGTGCTTTTAATCTAAACGGTGCTTTTAATCTAAACGGTTTGAATAGCCCATCTCTTTTTCCGTCTTCTATATTTTTTTCTCATCCTGAAATAATAGAACGTATATATAAGTAAGACCAACACTGATGTGGACAGGCCATGACTAGAGTTTTTTTTTTTTTAATCAAGGCCATGACTAGAGTTAGGAGAGGTGTAGGAATACTAAAACAATTTGAATTAGAATTAATTATTAGAGTAGGAGTTATTAAATTTAATGTTGGCTTAAATTTACTTAATTTATTAGGATTAGAATTCAAATTGACCTATTATAAATAGAGGTATTGCAATCTACATTGATGAAAAAAATAACTGAAGGAATCGAGTACTGATTTAACTAGTAAACAGTATAATAAATAGGTTAGATTTACCAACCTCGATTCCAGTGGAAGCACAGCAGCGGACAACAACTGCAGGACCAAGTTTTGATGCTGGTTTCGTGAGCAAACCGCGGTCGGGTTATAACCGACAAGATAACTCGTCTCTTTCGCAGTCTAGATATCACACGAATCGACTCTTCATACCACTGAAGCATGGTGGAAGGATATGGAAGAAGGAAGATGGAGGGAAGAAACATTTTTCTCCCTCCCTCTTTTTTTTTTTCACCTCCCTTTCTTCTCTCCTTTTCCTCTCTCTTTTTTCTTCTTCATTTTTCCTATTTATAGGCAACCAAATGGGCTTTGCTCATTGGGCCCATTATGGGTTTATGGGCCTTGTGGGCCTAATGGGTCATACGGGCCCATCTTATTTAGGCTCGCCAATTGGTCTCGATTCACCCATCATAAGCAGACCGTTTTTTCCAACATGTCTCACTCGTACATGACAGAACTATAACTCGTCATGAATCATGATAGAAATACTATCAATCATGATATTGATCTCGTATCATACATTATCATGCAACATGGTTAATACTTACATAATCATGCTCGATCCTTTCGTCATACAGTCGAATAGACCGCGCGACCAGCATACGATGGGAGTGTATTTGCTATACACTTGTTAGGGTTATATAACAGCTCTTAACGCAATCCTGCTAGAAGACGTCTCTTGCAGAACAGCTCTATCCTGCCAAAGTGTATGCAACAGTAGCACGAACTGCTTGTAACATATACCTTTCTCCTAGTTCATAACCACAGAATCGCTGCTTTCGAACTTTTCAATCTCACGAAAACTTTACTCATAGTTCACACATCATGTGACATATCACATGAGAGCCGGCTTAGCGAACTATTGAGACTAGTGTGAATGCGTCTAGAAACAAACTTTCCCTCTTACACTAGACAATCCATATAGCCAAGTTTACTTGCCCAGCTTGTCACGCTTGGTCGAATTAATCATAATCATTAACGGCAAGTTAAAGTAGCCAAACTCAACTACATATTTTGAATGTGTTAAGGGTTCTAATGGTAGGTAATATCGAGAACCACATGTTCACGGTAGGTCTCACATTAGGAAAAGTAAGATCATTTTTCAATCTTTTCATCCCTATGGTCATGCATATAGCACACATGGTATGTTCATGTGTTGTAGTGTTATTTCCTTCCTTTGGAGGAGTGCATATTTATACTTTATTGTCAATACCACACATAAGTTTCGGTTACAATGCATTTCGCCATCTAACCTTAATCCACACTTAACATGATTACTTTTGACTTTAAAATAGAATATACTAAAAGTCTCTCTCAATTTTAGCATCTGATTATTTAATGATTGGTATAGGAGTTTATCCTATGGCATACGTCTTTTTTTGTACCACTTTTTCTTGCCCTTTTACAATGAACTCATCACTGTAAAATGCAAGACGGCCTCGTGATTATGAATGCGCTCTCCATCTCTTTCTACATTCAAAATCAGCCTCATCTTAGTTCTTCCCCTCAACGAACAGGAAAAACTAAGGTAAACACCAATGCGAGTGGGTTACTTCTCTGTCCAATATGCTTTCACACTTAACGCTACTACAAATGTTAACTCTCAACATCTATGCTTGTGTATTGCCCACAATGATCTTATTAAAGATCATGTTATAAGGGAGTACACACTTTATGTGTCATGCAGGTCTTAAAGAACTTATTCCTTATGAGCTTTTATTAACGGATCTACAATCACATCTTGCATGGATTTACATTCCAAGTTCATTTCTCCTTGTGAAACTTGTACTCAATTCACTTATCCTTGTGCAACCTATTGGAGAATTTCGGTATGAGCTTTTGTATGAACGGAAGTGACTTGAAAAGTAAGAGCGAAACCGACACAAAGATTTTATAGTGGTTCGGTCAACCTTGCCTACATCCACTACCTAAGTCTCACTTAGGCTTTTCACTATTGATGATTGATTACGGCTCAATCCAACAAGGCCAATACACGAGGTTGATTCCTGCTCAACACCTCCAAAGCCTCACAATGTTGTTTTATATAGGTTCACAAGAAACCTCTCTCAATGTTGTTTTATACTTAGGTTCACAACAAACCTCTACAATGTTGTTTTACTTAGGCTCACAACAAACCTTTCTCACACTCTCAAAGTGTATGTAAAACTATTTACAACAGATTAAAGTACTATGCTAGAGTTGGATATTTGAGCTTGATGCTTGAACTTTGATCTCTAGCTTGATTGGTTGTTTTTCTAGGTTGGAATTGATATGAAATTTTGGACAATGAGTTCTGATATTATTTAACACTTTCATATCCTTCTCTTGATGTATTTATAGCCCTTTGAATCAATATAACCGTTGGAGAGAAGAATATATCTGTTGGAGTCTGTTTAAAGCTGTCTATTGCTGTCTGTGCCAATCTCACGTACGTGACCACCGTCTGACGTACGTTACCTGACTTTAGCTCTAGAACACGTACGTTAACATCACTTGGCGTACGTTGATCATAGCGGATTCCCAGTTCACATATGTTAATAATAACTGACGTACGTGACTTCTACGTTTGAACCATCCAATAGCTTCTGTTTTCAATCCGGAGCATCTTGCGTACGTGAAACTCCATCTCACGTACTTGAGATCAATATGACGTACGTTACATTTTACTCTTGCATACGTCAATGAACACACACGTACGTTAACTTCGTCTAACGTACGTGAAACGTGCTTCAGAGGGTTTCAGTGGCTTCTGTTTGTATTCAGACCCTCTCTAACGTACGTGACGAGTTTCTAACGTACGTTAGATGCTTCTGTGACTTAATTTCTCAACTCCAAGCTTTTCAACCTGTTTCTCTTCAACTCAAACGTTTTGCTCATCATCAAAGATGGTGAATCAATGAATTGTGAAAAAGTTAATCCTACCACATTTGAGGTGAACGGGAAATTATATGTGCTTGGGTGTCGCTGCCCCAACGTCGATGAATCCAGTTTCCTTGGGTGTCACTACCCCAATGTCGATGAATCTTCCCTCTTTGAGGAATATGACCCTGTAAAAAATCGCTGGACCAAGTTGGAAGTTCTTCCTGTTAGAGGTCAAATATATGGCTGGTGTTCCAGTGTTGTCGTCAGTCCAACTAGAGTTCTTATTTCAGCCGTTTTTGGAACTGTTTTGACTACACTGGCTGTCTTCGTTTTCAATCCTCAGACTTATGAGTGGTCAAGATCAATTAGGTCAGATTCCGAGTTGGGTTTTCATCCTTTGTTTGTGGAGGATAGTTTCTATGGAATTGAGGGCGGTTGTAGGGTGGGCAAATTAGGTCCTTGCACCTCTAGGGAGGATGATTAGCTCTTTCATGTGCCTTTTCGTGTGCCTGCTATTCCCAAGGCATCTATAGATTGGGGAGATACCTCACCCAAAACTGAGCTATTTGGCCCTTCTCTTACGGCGGATTCGTCTGATCCTTTGATTTGTCATCTATCTGACAGGTGTTTTTGTATTATAGAAGCAGCTTCATGTGTAAAACCTAGCTCTAATCCCCACCAGCCGGATCCCAATCATCTCCTATTGAAAGTCATTATCTATAAGGAGCTCCAGAGCGATCAAACACTTTTGAAGCTTAAGTGCCTGCACCAGTCATGATCTCAATGCATACAGACTTCAGCAGCATTGGTGAACTGGCCAGCTGCCATGTTATGAGCACTGTAAGTACATAAACATTTAGTTAGTATGCTCCATTCACCCTGGTGTGTTGTTTGATTGCAAGTTGGCCAATGTGAAGTGTGGTCTTGAGGTTTGATTATTACTTTATTCACTATGACGTTTTCCTGGTCGAAGGAAGGGAAGAACAACGGGATCCCAGTCGATGACAAGAATGTTGAAACTAACTCGGTAAAATTTTATTTTTCCTTCGGCATCGCAAGATATTTTTCTCCCTTCTTCGTGGTTATAGAATGAAAAGGAACATTGATTGAGAAAGCTGTTTGCAGGACACATTTGTTTGCGGATGTTTGTTTTATGTTAGATGAATAGGGGATCAGAATGGATTTAACTATTGATGTCTGTACAGGTTTTCATCAAGCTGGCATGGATGAGGAATCTATTATTACTTTACTTACTCTTAAGACTACCATTATTTTAGCTTTTCTTTTCGTTGCAGGAAGAACAGAAGAACAAGAGGATCTGGGTGGACGAACAGAAAATTGGAACTGACCAATAAGATTTGATTTTTCCTTTATTGTTGCAAGGTCATTCTCACCCCCTTCTTTACTGTTATAAGTGTGAAAAAAGAAGCCGCTCATATTAAAATGTTTTTGAAAGAAAAATTGTTTGTGGATATGAGTTTGAGGCTAGATGAAAAAGGAATCAGACGAATATAGTTCTAGAGGTTTAATTGTCTTATGTATCTATTATGGAATCATACTGACCTAACCATTTGTGAAGCTTGTTTCATTCTACGGCCTGCTAAAATGGGTTTGGCTGTAGTTTTGTCTATGGCTATTGCATCGTATTGTCGAGTTATCGTGGGTGGGAATTGAACTATCACTCTAGGTATAAGCAGGATTTTTCGTTTTGTTTATTTACACTTCTTCTCGTTGTAGGAAGAGGAGGAGATATGAAGATGCGGTTAGAATGACAAGAGTATAGGAATCATCATGGTATGATTTGATTTTTTTCCTTCAATGTTGCGAGTAATTGTTCTTTCTACTGCGGGCCCACAGGGGTGTTGCCGACTGGCCTGTTGTGTGTCATTTGTGGCTTTGATGTAGGTATTGCAAGGATTTCACAGCTAAACAAATCTATGCTTGATATTGGTTTTCTTTCAAACTCACTGAGGCATAAGGTTCTGTTGATTCAACAGGAGTTGGGCGAAGAAAGGATTTCAAAGGAAGGAATTGATGGTGTCATAAATTTTGGCAGAAGAGGAGTGCAAGAATGTGGAAGTCGTGGGAAGAGTAACTTATTTTGTTACCATTTTGATACACTGGAGAAGTACACATTTAATGTAAAGTTTGTCCATAATTTTGTTGCGCAAGAATGTGGAAGTCGAGAGAAGAGTAATTTATTTTGTTACTATTTTGATACACGGGAGAAGTACACATTTTACATAAGTTCGTCCATAATTTTGTTGGGTACAAACAGGTGGCGTGTCATGTACTTGTACGAACAGTAAATGATTGGCTGATATTTTGTTTTGGAAGGATGGTTGTTTTGTGGTATATTTAGGCTAAGCACAAAGTACACAATTCACAAATAAAATTTTGGAGATTGACCAATCTTGAGTGCAGCAACGATGATCTGTCTGGAAATTAAGACAGTAAGTTCAGTCTAAAAGAGAAGCCATTTCCATTGCTGATTCATTGAGAAACTGCAGCAATGAGTGATCGTTTTCCCGATCAAATGCGAATTGAGTATGCAATAAGTTTCGAAGCAAACTCAGCCCTTTAAATGGTTTGTTGATGGATACTTGCTGAATTTTAGAGAATTAGCTCTGACGTTCTCTGCTTGAAGTCTCAGTGACAGCGGGGAAAATTGGTCTCGTAAAGGTTTTAATGGGAATGTGCATGCCTAGGAGTTAAGTTACGTATTAGGCCTTAGGTTTTGGCAGCTCATGAAAGTTGAAGAGTATTTGCATGGGCATTTCTAAGAGAAACGAACTTGTTATGTTGATGATTTATACTCGCGTTACATGTGACTCGATGTTTCAAATCACAAGGTCGATACCTCTCAAAAAGTGCCCAATTAGAAAGCCAGAAAAGCCTTACTCGATGTTTCTTTTTGTGAATAGGCTAAAACTCATTTGCCGAGGTCATTTTTCACTTGAGAATACGATGAAATGTGACTCTCAGTGATTTTTATATGGAAACTAGTTTTTCTTTTCCTAACAAGTAGAAAGAAAATATTGCTTTGAAGATTTTTATTTTTGAGTTTGATAAATTTCAGATCATATAAGGAGGGCCTTTATAACAGACTTTGCCAACTTAGCAGAAGCTATGACAGAACAATTGACAATTCGTAATTAACCACCTGACAATCAAGAATTGCATTCGATCCCTTTACTAGAGGATCGATTCTATTCCTCTTTATAGAAAGAAAAAAAAAAGAATTGGCAGGGGTACGTGCTAAGTCTTAAAGAAGAAAATAATGCTGTTCCAGCGCCGGCGGATTTGTTTAATTTTGACTCTTCTCTTTTTACGGAAAATTTGATAGGATCCTTGTAAGATTCCCTTTAGCCACCCCATCCTGAGAACATGAACTCTTTCCTTTGGTTTCGATCGCTAATCTATACCAACCAAAGCAGATTCGAAGCTTAGGTTTTCCCAACCTCATATACACTCGTGCATATTTCAATTTTCAATAGATTTGTTTTTCTAATCACATCTCACATAAAATATTTTTTTGGGTTTCATTTTATATACATCACTTTTCATTTTACACGTCCGAATAAAAAAAAAAGCATAAAACAGGGCAAAACCATCTAAAATATTACCTAATTTGTAATATGAAAGCAACAGAAAGTTGGGAATATTTTTGTTGTTTTTACTTCGTTTTTCTTTTCTAAATACAACTAGAAGTATAAAATGTGAAAGTTGCATCAAAAATTCGAAAGGCAGTTCTATTTGTGACAAGTGCAATATTAGCCCTAAAATGTTCTTTTCGAATGAAAATAGGACGGAATCCCGTCTTGTTCTATTGGTGCAAGAAGTCCCGCTAGATCTATCCAAATCGAAGCCCGTCAAAGGCGGCTCTTTCATGCAATGGTAGCCAACCTGTCTCCCACATGAAAGAATTAAACCGGAGAATTAAAACATATTTTATAAATAATTACTTCAAAACTATAACTAAATATGCCCAGAAACTATAAAGGAAATTTAATAAAAGTACCTGCAAAAAGTCAAAACGTGGATTGGTATAACCACTAAAAAAATAGGAGTTGAATCTTTAAGATAGGTGTTTTACATTTCTCATTTCTATGAGCATCTAAATTCCGTAGTTTCAAAGCATATTCAAACCAAAAAGGGATCCAGATTAATTAGAAGTCCAAATTTATTCAAAACATTCAATTTTCAACGTTGATCAACCTCCAAAAATAAAGAAGATTAGCGTATTACGTCTACACAAAAATTTGTCGGAGGTGTTTTCAATCTCAAGACTTTAACAAGGTAACAAATTCGTTTATTGAAACTCCAGATGTCATATGAAATTCACCAGATTTTAATGAATCTATTGACAAAAGCAAATTTTTCTAATTACAAAATAGATTGAAGCACGTCGTACATGTGAGTGTTAATCAACTAGAATGATAACTGGGAAAAAGGAGAAATCTTCTTCGTTTGTTCGTTCTTCAATTTTTTTCCTTGTTGATTCAAAGATAAATCCAAATTTCAAATTAGTTTCTTTTTTTGGCATCCACTCTTAAGTTCATAGTAAGTTTCAATGGAGTTTCTAAGAAGATAGTGGTCTCTATTTCATTCTTAATTGAAAATCGCCAAACTGGTCCTTCTTAAATTTCATTCAAAATGCAAAAATATTTTTAGTCATGTTTGTATCAAGTTTCAATGGGGTTTCTATATAGGACAAGATTTTGCAATGTTCAAGAAAGGACTACGTTTCCACTACCCAACGGTAACCGAAAAGGTTGAGTGTTAGCATTCGGAACTTCATTGAAATCATGATGAAACTAAACATGTCTTTAGTAATAGTTGATTGTTCACAACAAAAACTTTCATGAAGTTTACTAAAAGTCATTCGAATTCCGCAATCAAAATATTCATACACGTTAATTGAAACTTAACATAAACTTAACGAGAGTATTAAAAAATTAAAATCTAGAATTAAAAAAGTAACAAAACTCATGTAAACATGTTTGTGAAACTGTATTAAAAGCTAATTAAAATTTTATATAGACTAAGTTGACTCTCAGAAATTAAGACTTGGAGTTATAAACGCGGTTATGAAAGTTTATTGAAACTTGATTGAAATATTTTAAATAAATTGACGTTTCTAATTTAGAGAAGAAATAAAGATTGAAAAATATTTAGCCTTTGTTAAGATTTTACTTTGACCAAAAAAATTAGATAATGATTGCCAAAAATGTGGAGCCATTATAAGTGAGGGAAAACGAAATTCACTGCCTTAAGAAAAGCATTTCAATCGAAATAAACTACCTCAAAAATAGCATGTATCCGAATTTTTTTCTTAGTGAGAAAAATAAAATATAAAAACCTACAATTGATTTATCAAAAATTTGGTGGTATTTTTAATCAAAGATTTAAAAGGTGGCCATTTGGTGCAATTTCCTCTTAAACTTATCAAACTATAACAAACGCAAAAAAAAATTGAATGTATATAGTTAGACTCTTATATCATGATTCACATTAGTTTTTATAAATGATATTTACAAAAATTAAAATGTGAAATAATGGTTGCTCACTTATATTGTAAAGAGATTGCCACGGAATCATGTCATGGCCCTATTACGGCATGTCGTCTATGTGTAGTAAAGAAGCAGCGTAGGCGGTCGTCTAGATGTTCAGCTGTAGTTTGATCTATTTAGTCGATGTGTTCGTTGAGTGCCATGATATGAGGTTAACCTGGTTGAACAATGGTGACAGAAATCTGCCTCTCCTCTCCTCTCCTCTCCACTCCAGTCTCTTGTTTCTGTTTCTTTCTCTCTTCTCTAACTCTCTTCTCCCTGTAGTTTCTCTTCCTCTCACTCTCACTTCCCCAGTTTCTTCTCTTCTTTCCCTTGATCTGTGGATCTGCCTCAATTACCAATCCCAGAATTACAGGTTCCCGACAGCACCACTGAGCAGCACTTGGATCATTAAAGAAACCATGACCACTCGAATTCGAATAAATTGTTATGAATCTTAATGTGGAAAGACTTCCCATCCTCTTTTTACTTACTGCTCAGTTTATTTCATGATTTTTTGAGTGTGTATGGGCATTTTTCTAAGGAAAGGTAGAATGATAATTGAGAAAATGATGTTCCATCCATGATTTATAATAACAAATACTCCCAACAGCCAGGCAATAAAAAAACTCAACACAGCAATATAGCAGGGCTGTGCAAGGAATCAATAATAAGCAGCCTTTCCAGCAAAACTAACTAAACCCAACACAACAGATAACAATCAACATTCGCTAACACATTAAATATTTCTTAAAATCCTAGTTAACATCCCATCCAGTAACAACAAATATACATAAACCTAAATATGTCACATGAATTGGGTATTTGGACCATTGAGTCCTTCCAAAAACAGACAATAGATTGATGCGAACATTTTTCTTACCAAATTCTTTCTCCAACTGTTCCTTATGATGTCCATTCAGAAATATTGATCCACCGTAGAGGGACTGCAATGGCTGATATATAAACAGATCCTCGTCATGCATTTGTAAGATAGTGGATGATTCTAAGGCAAGTAAAATGCATTGCAACTGATATTGGGATGATTCATAAATCATATCAGATATACTTACATAATCATGCCCACCATCAGACTGTCCAAAATCCTCAAAGTGTCTCCGTAGATACTCAATTAACTTCGGAACATCCTGTCGACGGAACACATCCCAGCAAGTTCTCGGCCGAGTCTCTGCATGGACGTTTTTAATAAGTTCCTCTAACTGTTGATTCTTGATCCTCTCCATCTCTCCAGTATTAGTAATAATTTCAACCATGTTATCATCCATTCCCGGCATCCTTTCAATACTAGAGTTAGTTTCGGCTTCTGTATCCTTCATACTCTTAATCCCTTCAATACTAGAGTTTGTTTCAATCCAATGACCCTCCATTTCTATGTCATTATCTACAGATGTCTTTGCTTCATTTTCCATATTGTGTTCACCGAGTGATAAATCAGGCTGCTTCCTCTCATCCAAGCTTGGTTCTGAAAGAGGTGATTCAATCCCCTCCCAACGCTTTAGCTTAATCTCAGAAACATGCACCAGCAGATATACCTGCCCCATGCATCAGGAATATCAATCCGCATACTTCTTTCAATACTTTATCACCTCAGTTTGATGGATATTATGGAATAAAATAAGGAAGGAATGTGGGTTTCTAGTTATACATGACAATCCCAGGCATAGAGGAGTTAATATCTTCGGTGGCCAATCAAGTTTTAATAATCAAAACAGTAAATTTAAATGAATTCTTTCAAGAAAAAAAAAACAGCCTTAGAAAAATGGCATTTTGGTGATCAACAGACGAAAATACATAACTGAAATACTCAATTAGAAGGCTTAAATGGAAAACTCTGTTTCATGTAGGTTTAATCAAAGTTTGGAAAAGTCACTAAGTCACCAGGGGAAGGAGTTGTGGTCTTCAGATAATTTTGAATATTGAGGAAGAATTATATCACAACAGATGAATGAAAAGCATGGTAAATTTTATTTACCATGTCACACATTTTGAAATGGAGGTTGCTCACTGAATCACCTCTGCACATTTCTTCACAGTTTCCATAAGAAATATGAATCTTTGGTCCTGCATCATTCTGCAAAGAGTAATGAGGCAACTTCGCAGCAACATTTAGTAGACCCAACCTTGAGTGAATATACTCGAGCAAAGGCAATTTACTGATAAATTCAGGTCTCTGGTATAATAAGAATTCTTCTGAAGCACTGGGAGAAGGCCAATCCTTCAACTTCAACATCTGCACTAAACCATTTTTATTTATTATTCCCTCCGAGTATCCTTTCATAAACTGACCAAGTTCAATATCCACCTGCAATCATTTCAATGCAACAAGGTGATCTAGAAGCTAGCATTTATAACTTGTGGACGTAGAAAAAATTATGGATGTAATATTAAACACTAACAGTGGCCCAAACATCCTACCTCAGACCCATCCAAGCAATTAATTGCCTTGACCATTCTGTTCTCATCTTTCATTTTCTCATCTGATGTTTCACGGATCCCTCTCCATATAATCACTGGATCCCAGCTTGACAAAGATGAGTGGTCCAAAACATGCTTCACAATAGCAGGCTTACCCCTGGACCAATGCTTTCTGAAATTATTTATCCCTTCAGTTTTAATGACCTCAGATGTAGGACAATATAAGAAATTATCATCACTGCCCTCTCTGTTAGAACATTGGCAGAGAGTAAAAGTATTTATTTCAGAAATTAGTGGAGAGCCAGCTTCAGAAACCTTACAGCCACTGACCATTTCCTCAGCATTTTTTACCAATTTTGCAACCCAATTCATCTTGAAAATGCGGCTCAGATTCAATGATGAGTAATTGCAGCCTCCATAGTCCTTTGGAGGGCATGGAATGCTGCCATCACTATTAGCCTTCCAGTCAGGATACTTGTCAGATAAATTTAGCCTTGGCCAGGATGCTATTACTAGCTTTGATTCACTTTGCTTATCCTGACCACTCATGCCAGGTTGGTTTTCTACCATTTCACTTCTACTAGCATCTCTCAGTTCTTCCCGAAGATCTCGACAGCAATGAAGACACAGATCATATGAGCAATTTGCACAATGCCGGTGATAATCAATAATAGGTATCCTACAAATATTGCTGCACAAGAACACAGATTATCACTATGGAAGACAAGAAGCACGATTAATACTAAATACATACACTGACTATTAAGTTCTATTGAGGATGCACATAATAAATCAGATTCCTAATCAAAAGTTAATTGCATATGTAATGTGCAATATTAAGATTGAAATATCAGATTGATTAACCAAAAATAAAAACTGCTGGCCACCGTTCACTCTCACTGCATGAGGAACATATGGAAAGTACAAACAGTTTCTGCAGATCTTATCCCTGTAAAACCAGTTTCTGCAGATTCTTATCTCTGTAAAACAAGATCAAGACTTCCGTAAGTTTTATTAGTACCAGCACATCTGTTCGTCTGCATTCAATTTGGCCCGCACAAGATCTATATTACTTCCTGAAAGAAAAAAATACCAGGTAAAATAACTACAAAAATGTCACATGCAAACACACAAATTCATGTGACAAAACCATCCTACCACGGAGCTTTTTCTCCAGTTCAACTTCAGAGCATTGTTCTTGATGAATCTGCTTAACCACAGGAAGTACCGAAGATAATAGGCAGTAGAGATATTGCAACTTGTCAAGGACCGGTATTTCCCGTATTTTAACCTACAAATGATTGAAAGTGATATGATCAACACATAATTTATTCAGAATACATTTCACTATCTAATGTGGTAGATAAGCCAATTAAATACATTGATAAAATACCTTTACCATATTATCCCCTCGTAAGCACACCTTACAATTACAGATGCCCCGACATGCAGGACAATCCTTCTCGATTTCTTCCAATGGAATGTTCGAGTACCTAGCAGGAAAACTTGCAAAATCACCATGCATGTCTTCAAAAATGCAAGTACTCTGAAAAAGTTTACACTCACCGCATGGAGATACAGCTATCACAAAAACCTCTCCTATCACACTTGAGACACCAGGTAACTCTGCTTCTATCATTTCTCCGACACTGATGACAAGTCTGTCCACCAGTGTCTTCAGAGGAATTTGTACTCCCATCATCAGAGTATCCCTGAAAGAAACTCCACAATCACAATCATCATCCTCCACAGTTTAGCGTCATATTATATAGAATATCAAGGCAGTGCATTTACTTGAAATTTTTTAATAATA
>CAODLS010970253.1:0-10554 GCA_948243855.1 Flueggea neowawraea | reverse complement strand
GCCACGTTCGCGCAAAAGCAACGTGATTCAACAAAGGTGATTCGGGTTCTTGATACAAAGAGCTACACCAACATTTCACACATCCGATTGATCGAGCCTTGGTGAAAGGTAAATCTTCCAGCATTAATTATATATGTTGATTTGCATGGGTCCTTGGTGGAATTCAAGGCATTAAATTTTTGTTATATTCGCTGCCATGTATGTATATGAATGTCATATTTTAGCCGCGAATTCCAACATGATTGTCCCTAGTCAATGGAACCCAAAATAAAGGTTATATGTGTATCTACTAACATTAAATTCAAAACTTATTAATTTATAGAAATTTGGTGTTTAAATGTATGACATATCGAAGAGACAAAATTTCCAAATGTAGACTACTATTATGTGTATCATTAATGATTTTCCAGCGTACTCTATGTTGTCAGGTTGGAGCACTGCTAGGAAGTAGGCATATTCTTATTATGTAGAGTATTCAGATGTATTTTCTCTCCAATATATGAAAAAGAAAAGATATTCATAAGAAGTTCTTGTCTTGTAATCATTCGTTTAAGCAAAATAAGACAACATTTGGAAAGGAATAGAGGTAACCGCATCATCTCCATTGTAACAATCTGGATATTAGATTGTGGATTAGATTGAGTAGTTTGGACTAAAAAAGGTGACTAAGCTTAGAAGTAAGACGCAGAACACTAACAATTGTAGGAATTGTGATATATTTTGAGATTTGTTATATTAAAAAATGACGCATATTGAACATAGTTTTGATGTAATTGCACATAAGAAAAAAAGGTTTTGAAAACATTTTCAATATAGTGATGGAAAACAAAATTGATTTCATGGTAAGTATGTTTAGGTTGCTAAAGTGAAAAGCATGTCATTCTCTATTACTATTTAATTTACATAAGTCATGTACTAGTTGTGGCTTCTATTATTATTGTAACATCTCGCACATTTCATTGGTGTTCAAGCGTGTTTGAGTTGGTTATTGATTTTGATTCGATGTTTGAACCATTGATTTCGTGATTTGGGTAGTGAATGTGTTGGAGAATTTTTGGTCTATGAATGGATAGCGAAAGAGAATTGAAATGAGAGGATATAAATGAACACCGAGAATTTATAGTGGCTCGACCAATCTTGGCTACGTCCACTACCTAATTCTCACCACGTAAGATTTCCACTATAACGGAGATTAATTTCAGCTCAATCCAACAAAGCCAATATAACGAGGTTGATATTGTTGTTTTTCTTAGGTTCACAGCAAACCTCTCTATAATGTTGTTTTCTATAAGTTTAGAACAAACCTCTACAATGTTATTTTCTATAGGCTTACAACAAACATTTCTCACACTCTCAAAGTATATACAAAGCGTTTACAATAGATGAAGCTCTATGCTAGAGTTGAATATATAATACTGATGTTTTAACTTTGATGTCTAGCTTGATTTGGTGTTCTTGATGGTTGAAATTGATAAGAAATTTGGCACAATGAATTCCGAAGTTGTTCAACACGTTTCTACCATTCTCTTGATTTATTTATAGCATTCTCATGCCATATGACATTGCTTTGAAGAAACTAGTCGTTGGTTATGTCGGCTTCCCAGATATATATTTAATGCAGTTGCAACTTTCTGGATCCTTAACAATGGATGTTGCAATTCATAAGACGCACGTTGATCATGTCGGCTTTCTAGATAATGTACATTGCACTTCATCTACGTAAGTTGTGCATATATTACGTACGTTATTTTTGGTCTGGAACAATCCAATAGCTTCTATTTTCTGCTCGAGCCACGTCTGCGTACCTTTTTGTTTGATGACATATGTTGTTGTTTCATAATGTATGTTGTGGATTCTTCAACGTACGTTGAACACGTACAACGTACATTGATGAACATGCAGTGGCTTGTTTTGCAATTTCGAGCTCTCCGACATGTTTCACTTCAAGTCAAAAGTTTTGCTCATCATCAAAACCTTTTGTACATCATCAAAACATATAAGAAACTTATTGTTGATCACTCATGATCCAACAATCTCCCCATTTTTTATGATGAAAAAACTTTGAAGAATTAAATAGCTATATTAAGGCAACAACATTGATAAAGGATTCCATCATTGTCATTTGATTAGTAACATGCAAGAGTGAATGTGAAAATTTTTTACCCTTTTCAATCAAACATATAACATTCTCCCCCTTTTTGTCATTAATCAAAAAGATTAAACATTTAAGCAAATTTTAAACATTTTTACTCCCCATTTCAAAACAATTTGTGCATATATCAAAATATAGTCTCTCCCCCTATTTATTTCAAAACAATGCACATATATAAATAAACATAATTAAATAATTCATGCAAATAACAATAATCAAATAAGGAATAAAAATTGTATGAAATATAAAAGAATGAAATTTTAAAGGGTACCTAGTATACCGAAAGACATACATTAGCCAATAGATCTCCATTATCACTTGAAGAATAACTATAGTCTCTTATTTTCTTTTTATTCTTCTTATCCTTCAACCTCTCCATCTCTTTTTGTTGATTCTTCTTATTTTTCAACAACTTCTCATAAGTTGTTATTCTTTTGGAGTATAATTTTAGCTCTTCATCCTCCTCTTCATCCGAGCTTGTTTCTCCTTCACTCTCCTTTTTTTTGACAATGAATGAAAGGCTTCAATGTCTTCATATGCTTTGGTCTTCAATCTCTTGATTGGAACACAATCTCATAGTTTATGAGTGACCCAATTAAAGCAGTAAACTCTAAAGAATTTAAGTCTTTGAACTCTGTGATGGTGGTGACCGTTGCGTTCCATGCTTGAGGCAAATACCTCAAAATATTGTTCACCTTATCGTTATTAGAGATTGGTCTTCCAAATGAGGCAATGCCATTTGTGATTTTCGCAAAGCGTTCAAGCATGTTGTTAATGCTTTCATCCTCTTTCATGGACAATAACTCATAGTCATGTAGAAGCATATTAACCTTAGTTTCCTTGACTTGAGTTCTGCATTCATGAGTGATCTCAAGCATTTCACATATCTCCTTAGCATGATCACAAGAGGAAATTCGGTTGTACTTTTCTTGACTCAAAGCACAGTATAATAGTTGAGTGGCTTTGGAATTTTGACTTAAAGACTTCCAATCTTCATCATTGAAGTCTTTATATGCCTTAGGTGTGCCTTTTTCATTCTTGGGAATTTTGGGACCAAGAACAATCACCTTCCATAGCTCAATATCATATGATTGGATGAAAATAGTCATCATTTTCTTCCAAGAATTAAAATTTGAGCCATCAAAGAAAGGAGGAGTATAAAGAGAAACACTGAATACACATGAAGGATCATAATCAAAATCCATGTTGTTGATGCAGATCTTTGCTCCAAGGTTGTTAAGCCTTATTTGAACAGAGACCCTCTCTAATACCACTTGTTGGAGAATTTTTGGTCTATGGATTTGATAGCGAAAGCGACTTGAAATGAGAGGAGAGAAATCAACACCAAGAATTTAGAGTGGTTCAGTCAACCTTGCCTACGTCCATTGCCTAAGTCTCACCACTTAGGATTTCCACTATAACGGTGATTGATTGCGGCTCAATCCAACAAAGCCAATACACAAGGTTGATTCCCTGCTGAACACCTCCAAGGCCTACACAATGTTGTTTTTCTTAGGTTCACAACAAACCTCTACAATGTTGTTTTCGATAGGCTTACAACAAATCTTTCTCACACTCTCAAAGTATATACAAAGCGTTTACAACAGATGAAGCTCTATGCTAGAGTTGAATATATAAGATTGATGCTTGAACTTTGATCTCTAGCTTGATTTGGTGTTCTTGATGGTTGAATTGATAAGAAATTTGGCACAATGAATTCTGAGGTTGTTCAACACTTTTCTGCCCTTCTCTTGATGTATTTATAGTATTCTCAAGGAATATGACCGTTGCTTTGAAAAAACTAGCCATTGGAGTGCATTTAATGCCGTTGCAGCTTTCTGGATCCTTAACAACGTACATTGCAATTCATAAGACGTACGTTGATCATGTTGAGTTCCAGTTAACGTACGTTGCAATATCCGTGACGTACGTTGATCATGTCAGCTTCCTAGATAACATACGTTGCATTTCATCTACGTATGTTGTGCATCTTCACTACGTACTTTGTACAAGTATGACGTACATTATTTTTGGTCTGGAACAATCCAATAGCTTCTGTTTTCTGCTCGAGCCATGTCTATGTATGTTGTTGTTTGGTGACGTACGTTGTTGTTTCATAACGTACATTGTGGATTCTTCAACGTATGTTGCACACGTATAACGTGCATTGATCAACATGCAGTGGCTTGTTTTGCAATTCCGAGCTCTCCAACGTGTTCCACTTCAAGTCAAACGTTTTGCTCATCATCAAAACCTTTTGCACATCATCAAAAGATATAAGAAACTTATTGTTGATCACTCATGATCCAACAATCTCCCATTTTTGATGATGACAAAACTTTGAAGAATTAAATAGCTACATCAAGGGTAACACCATTGATCAAGGATTCCATCATTGTCATTTGATTAGTAACATGCAAGAGTGAATGCGAAAATTTTTTACCCCTTTCAATCAAACATATAACATCACCCTTATCATTTGAACTTTGCTTTCTTAATGTAAAAATAGAATTAATATTTTTTATAATGTCAGGTTATTGATCGTATTGCTAAAGAGATGAACAGTCGTTTCACTAAGTTAAGTAGTGAGTTATTAATGTGCGTATCATGCCTTGATCGTAGAAATTTGTTCTCTAAGTTTAGTCACTCGAGGTTACTCCATCTTGTTGAGTTATATCCAGAAAATTTCTGTCTTTCTGATAAAATGGAGCTTAAAAAGCAATTGAAGGCCTACATATTTGGAATGAAACGAAATGAAAATTTTGCTAACCTTGACGGTATTGAACTTTTGCTAGGAAGATGGTTGAGTTAGAATTTCATAAAGCTTTTCACAGGGTGTATCAGCTTATTGAGTTGGCGTTGGTTTTGCCTGTTGTAACTGCTTGTGTTAAGAGAGCTTATCGTCTAATTTGCGTAACAAGATGGAAGATGATTTTCTCAATGATTGTATGGTGTGTTACGTCAAGAAAGAAATATTTTTTAAAATTGAAAACGAAGTCATTTTAAATCATTTTCAAAACATGAAAACTCATAGGAATTTGTTGCCACTTAAAAATTATAGGTATAAAAGTCGTAGAAATTTGTTGCCAACTAAAAATTAGTACTTATATTCTTCTTTTCAATTGAATTTTGAACTATGTAATACTTAAATTTTATTTAATAATTATAAGTACGTGTAATTTTTCAATTATATATTAAAATTGTGTCCCCAGACCAAAAATTTCCTGGCTTTGTCTCTATGTAGTACTATAAACTATTGGAAAGTTGAAATTTGGAATTGTACTTATTTACATATTTTTAAACTAAAGTCAGGAATCTGTTGGTGTTTTTTCGTTATGGCAATCGTGTATCGACTTCTTGTGTTCGTTATGCTGCACTTTCGTGCAGGCAAAAATAAATCAACTGTTAAGTTTTTACAGTGTAATCAGGATACAAACAATCCAACATGAGTTCAGAGCCGCACACTGTTAGTTTTATTTCTGTTTAATATGTTTAAATTCTTTAATTTTGGTCTGCTTGTTTCAGCTTATTGTTAGTAAACAATTTTGATAGTGCCATAGCTGTGTTTTAGGGTGATTTCTACAGTCAGACAGTTAAATACCCGTCTCAATGAAACAAATCGTCTTGGAACATTAGATTAAAATTGATCAATCTCAGCCATTCATCTTATTTAATAACGGGAGCATAAAAGAAGGAGCACACAATAAAAGAAAAACAAAATATTTGATTTAAAAAAAAACTCATGTCTTTTGTCGGGTCTAACAAAATTCGACCGTGAGTTGCAGGTCCCTCTCTCTCTCTCTTTCACTCTCGCCACTCTCTCTCCCCGGCCTATCTACTCCCTCAACGAAGACCAGTGTCCCCATCCTGCTCGTCCTCTCTTGATCGCGTCGATGGCGTCCTCGTTCTCTTAGACGCGTTGACAAAATCGTCGTCCTCGCTACAGTCCGATGAAATCCTCTTCCTCACTGCTTTCACTTTTGCGTTTCCTGCCTCCTCACTGTCATTCCATCATCGGCGTTGAGAGTAAGTACTTCACTTCTCTTATTTCCGTTGTCCCTTGCTGTTGTGCATGGTTTGAGATTTCTAGGGTTTTAGTATTTAGGGTTTAGTTAATTTGTGCATTGTTGATAGAAATAGAGTTGATTGAGTGTATAAAGACATAATTTTTTTAGAGAAATTGAGTTAATTACTTGATTAGTTGAATAATTACAACTTCTTGAAATTTTTACTTTCTAGGGTTTTAATTTTAAACCCAAATTTAATTTTATTATTTTATTGTGTGTTTTGTGATATGGTGTGTTACTTGAGCAATCT
The DNA here is from genome assembly GCA_948243855.1 of Flueggea neowawraea. Lineage (NCBI taxonomy): Eukaryota > Viridiplantae > Streptophyta > Magnoliopsida > Malpighiales > Phyllanthaceae > Flueggea > Flueggea neowawraea. The sequence continues at coordinate 4,085 of CAODLS010970253.1, read as the reverse complement.
TTGTGAACATGGGTTTGATAAATTAATTGTGGATTTTATTGAATTTTCTGTTAATCAGGCTCTGTGACTGGATTTTATTGTGGCTATTGTTAAATAAACAAAAAAACTTGTAGAGTGTAGTTATTAAAATATATAAGGCATTTTACTTAATTTAAAAAATTGGGTAAAAAGTATAGAAATTAAGTAAAAGTTTCTAACATTAAGTAAAAAATAATTAAATTACATAGCCCACCTTTTACTTAATTTTTACCATTTTTATCTATTTTTTTCAAATTCTATAAACAGTAAAAAAATTAGAAGTGACTATTGCAAATTTAGAGATAATTTTTTAACATTTGGAGATGAGTTTTTTTAAATTTAGAGACGATTATTTGACATTTAAAGAATAGTTTTTTACATTTAGAGACGACTTTTTGTTATCTAAATGCATTTGGTGACAATTGTTTTTGTGCTGCAATATTTGAACGAGTTATTTAATTGTTTTACTTTTATTTAATTTTTTAAAATTCTGTAAAAGATCAAAGAAAAATTAAATGAAATTTTCTAAAATTACATAAAAGGTACTTAAATTAAGTAACTCAATTTTTACTTAATTTTTTTTACTTTTATGTAATTTTTTAAAATTCTGTAAAAAGTCAAAAAAATAAGTAAAAATTTCTGAAATTAAATAAAATGTACTTAAGTAACTCAACTTTTACTTAATTTTTTGCTTTTACTTAATTTTTTAAAATTTTGTAAAAGCTGAAAAAATTAAGTGAAAATTTCTAAAATTCAGTAAAAGGTACTTAAATTAAGTAACTCAACTTTTATTTAATTTTTTTGCTTTTACTTATTTTTTGAAAATTTTGTAAAAGATAAAAAAAATTAAGTAAAAGTTTTTAAAATTCAGTAAAAGGTACTTAAACTTAAATTAAGTAATTTACTAGTTACTTAATTTTTTTTACATTTACTTAATTTGTTGAAATTTAGTAAACGATAAAAAATTATTATGTAAAAGTCTTAAAAATTAAGTAAAAAATAATAAAATTAAGTAATTTATCAATTACTTAATATTTTTTACCTTTACCTAATATGTTGAAATTTTGTACGTAGGGTGTATACTCCCTATAAAATCAATGGGTCAGATTCATTTTCTTCCATCCAATAGTTTATATTTATTTGTTTCATTGAGATAAAAAATTGGTGCATGACTGTAGAAGTCCGTGTTTTAGTCCTTATTCAATTCTTACTAGAACCAACAAAAAGAAAAAAAGAGAAGAACCCAAAGAGTTTGATTAATGAAATTATTACACTTTCAATAATATTTATGTTCTCTACATATATAAAATGACAAAAATCTACATATTTAAGCCCCATTGCACAGTTTTTTATTTGATTGTGCTTTCTTCTCAATCTTGGCCTCAAGTTCCTGGATGAACTGAGCCATATTTTTCTCTGATGATCCATTAGGTGCCAATGCATTTTCTAATATCTTCTTGACCTCCTTGACTTTAGTTCTAAATTCATCCACTGATTTTCCACACATCAGACGTTTAATACTTTCTGATATTCCTCTTTCTTGATCATCTTCTTTTTGCTCAAATTAATCCCAATTTTCCAATCATCAACAACTAATTTCCTATTTGTGAATTGATCCGTCAATAAAGCGTGACACAGTAGTGGTACTTGACACCATATGCTTTCTAAAATCGAATTCCAACCACAATGTGTCAAGAACCCTCCGATCGCCGGATGAGCCAGCGCTTGTTTTTTATTACACCAAGGTACGATCATCGAACGATCGGAAACTTCTCCCTTATGTCCAACGGGCAACGGGTCCTCATCGTCGGAGCTGAAAATGTCAGGGCGAAGCCCCCAAGCAAAGCTCACTTTGCTGAGAGAAATCCCATTTGCAATCTCTACAAGGTCATTTTTAGTAACATGAGCATAGCTACCAAATGAGACATACAAAACCGAGCCAGGAGGCTTTGAGTCAAGCTAGTGGGTGCAGGCAGACTCGGACCAGAGGCTAGTACCAACAGAACTCTTGCCGAAGCCCATAGGGAAAATGGGTCCGATCGAATAGAAAGGAATGGGTGGTGCTGATACGGTGTCGTATTCGAGTTCTTGGACAGTGTTGCATATTACAAAGTCAGCATTTTTTGGCATCGTTGAAGCTGTTGAAGATTATTTGATGACAAACTGATGTTGTGTCTGAATCTTGGAGATATGAGGTCATGTCTTTTGGTTCAATCCTCTTGACACCTGGAATGTAATTTATGGTGTCCTGTCGACAATCTGATAAACCAAACAAAGAAAGTTACATATAATCGATATTAGGGAACATTTTTGACCAAAACAATTTTAGAAAAAAAATTATTAGCTCGTATGTGACTTTGAATTTCAGATAATCGATATTTATTAAGTCAATATTCATTGGTTATTAGTTAATTAAAATTATACCCCCCATGTCAATTTTTGTAGACACTAATCGTCTCGTACAACAATTGATAAATAATAATTTTATTAGTTAAACTTATTTAATATTATATTTTTTTAATTATACCCTTGTAATTTTTCAAAAAAAAGCTAATACTTAATATTTAATAAAATCAATATTTAAATTAAATAGAAGTAATATTGTAACTTTATTCATATTAATTAGTGAAAAAATGTTTATACTTTGAAACATTCAAAATAAAAAAATGTGCCTATAAAATTAGGGAAGAGAAAATATCTATCAAGCTAGAATGGTTTACAATATTGTTATTGAATTTAAGAGACACCAATATGCATATAATTATTACTACCAATATGCATATAATAAACCTTCATATATAAATATCATTAAATACATGCATGCATGTGTGTAATATGCACACATGAAACAAGTTACCTTGGCAAGCAAAATGGCCATATATCCTTAAAAGATCCATATGATAATGCAAACTAAACACCAAATCAGGTTCTGTCAAAAAAGAAACATAAAGTAAGCCAAACTTCTTTGCAATCTTCGATGGCCATACGAAAAAAGTATCAGCAATCAAACAGTCAACACTTTTTCCTGACTCAACAATTCGAGCCGCTGCTTCCTCTACATGTGCTGAGAAGACATGCAAAAGCGCTGCCATGAATTGGTCATGGTTCAGCGACCGGTCGAAGCCAACCGGAAGACCATCTGAGATAGTCGTGTATCGAATATCAAGGCCCTATTCACAGGCCTCCGAGAAGTAGTCAGCCCCACCGTTAGAGGCGGATTTTGGTCGAGCCTTGGGGGTTTGGTGGTGGATGGCTTGGGTAGTGATGAAGGTGATGGTGAAGCCTTGTGATGCAATCTTTATTGCGAGATGAACAGAAGGGATTACATGGCCTTGAAGAGGGTAAGGGACGAATATGGCATGAGGCTTCTTCTTTGTAGTAATTTCTGCCATTGTTGTTTGGAACAAAGAGAGGAGAGATGTTTATTTGTTTCTTCTATTATTAAGGGTTTTATTTCATTTTTGATTCTGTGATGAAAATTGACGAAACTCTATATCTAGATAACTATATATATAATATCTTGAATGACTGATTTTGCCTTATTTACGGGTTGTGCATGGATAATGTTTATGAGTTTTTGGACTTTACTAAATGTAGAAGTTAAATTTGGAATTCTACTTATTTACATGTTTTTAATTTGCTTTTTTTTTCTTGCAAATATCATGGGAATTTGTTTATGAATGGTAGGTAGGAAATTAAGTAACTATCCTGTATTTAGTTATGTAGACTTGGGAACTTGTCAGATTTACTAGCTTTCTTTCCCTGTAGATCCTTTTCAACCGACATGGTAATGAATTCAATTTGTTTGTTTTTAGTAAGTCAGATTAATTCTATTTGTTATCTCTTTTATTAAGATGTATCATGTTGTAAACATTACTTTGTCACAACTAGATGTTATCATGTATCGTAGTTTTCCAAGTAAATGTTTTCTTTGATCAATCAAAATCAAATTACTCCGCTGTGCTATAGTTTTGTTGTCTATGGCATTGTGACCTATTCACAAAATTAATGTAAGTTAGAAGAGTATGCGCAATTGTATATCCTTACTTTATATCTTTTAAAAGCAC
>CAODLS010970218.1:0-14625 GCA_948243855.1 Flueggea neowawraea | reverse complement strand
GCCTGACACTTGACCGTGAATGTGCATTGAGTGCAACGTACACTGGAGGTCATCTACGTGCACAGTACTGAGTACTATGCACATAGACGGGGATGAGTCAACCGAGAGCCTTGTTTGGACTGTGTGCGTTGTATGGGTTGGTGTGCACGTTGTTCATCCTTTGGGTGTGACCCGTGAGCACGTTGAGGCCTTCTACGCACACAATAGGGGGTGGAACGCACGTAGATTGTAGATCTGAATGAGGGGCTTCAGATCTGCCGTCTACGTACATTGTGTGGGATACTACCTACGTAGAGCACGACTCTACATACACAGAACCCCTATTGTGCACATAGATATGTTCTTTCTGGGCGATTGTGAGTGAAACACAACATGTCAGCCCATGAGCCTATAAATACCCCTACCTACCATTTCTTCGGTAATAACTCGTCTCAACCACCAGAGCACTTTCTCATTTTCTTCTCTGTGATTTTCTTTGTTTCTCCTTGCTTTTACAACGGATCTAGAGGTAAGAATCATCCATTAATCTCTTCTTTTCTTTGATTTGCATAGCATTTGGGCATTTTGGGGTTCTGACCAAATTTGGATTTTGGTTCGGATTTTTCCATGTCTGATGGAATACGAGTTAATAGGAGTTAGATTATGGTTGTTTGAGACCAGTAGCTTGAAGTTTAAGCATCGATTTCATGGGATTTGGTGTTTGAACCAAATAGGTTTCTCTATAACTAGGGTTTCGGGTTTTGCTAGATTCTTGTCAAATCTGGTGTTGTTGCTGATGTATCTTGATAGATATGAGTTAGAACTTCACATATTTGAGTTGGGTTAAGAGATTTGACTAGTTATTCGGCATGTGTCTTGGAAGTTCGAGATTCATAGTTAAGATTTAGAAAGATTTTGACTTTGTTTGTGGGTTTGGAAGACGAATCCATGTTCAAGAGATTGATGTGAGTTAATGATATATGCTTGGTTCCATTGGGGATCGAATGGAGCATGATCTTGGCTTGAAAGTGATGGATTCATTTTCGTTTGTTAGGCGACTTTGAGAGTTTGCATTTACATTTCATATCATGCATTTGGTATTTGCCACAGTACCACATTGTGATATTTGTGATGTGCTATGTGTACAACTTCATGTCCTTGCCAGCGAGATCAACCACCGACGAGTGGGACTTGACTGTTGTTTTGGCTTGGATTGCCAGGTGAGTGAATAGCATCTTCAGACACATTGGCAGTGTCTCGAACTCTATTTACTTGTTTTTGATGTGATAGATATATGTGTCCGAAAATGACTAATCTAAAGGATTGGTTGAGACAAAAATGGTTATTTGTGAAATAATCGGATTTGGATTTGAAATGATATATATGTATTATATATCTTTGATATGATTTAAAGTGCTGGATCGCATGATATAATTTTGTACTATACGATAGTACGTTTTGGTTTTCGATAGGGGGACACCTGTGCTACTAGGTATGTAGCCTTTGGTATACCAATGTCTGATAAAACCCAACTACCAGGGTTGTCGATAGCCATGTTGCCTTGATTCCGCACGTGATCTGTTATGGTGGATGCGAGTCCCCATCGCTATGGCTGATCCATAGATTTGTGATAGTTGGCAGAGTCCATGTCACGCATGTTTAGTCCCTTATCGCCTGTATATGTTTTGACATGAAAATAATGATTTAAAATCTTAAATGATTTTAATACACCTTTGTGCATGTTGTTTGTTATGATTGCAAATGGTTTCGAAAGGCTATTATTATATAACGTGTATATTTATATATACTATGAATACTGCTTGTAGTATTTGCGAACTGTTTTGAAAACAGACTCTGTGAGACACGTATGAGGCGCTCTGGAGTGTTATTCCTCACTGGGATTCACCCCCGTTTTATTTTCTGTTGTGGATGATTCTATCTTTCAGGTGCACAGATTTTGGCTTCAGCGTTCATTCTGCATCTCAGATACCCGTGAGGAGACATTTTGGTTAGTGATGCCTATTGTTCGAGCTTCTTTTATTTTGTAGAGCTCCGTACCAGATTACTGTAGGGTGCTGGGTTGTATGTATACTCTGATATATTTATTGTATTTGGTTTTTACCAAAGTATATGGTTTGTATACATTTGGTTTATATTTATATATTGAGTTTTATATAAATTGTTTCAATTATAAAATATTTTTCCAATAAATGTTTTGGAAATTAAATGATGGGTAGAATTTCTGAATCTCTGGAAGGCTTGTACGGGATGGGCCGGACTTCCATAGACGGTCGGCCTCATACGTCTGTCATGGTCCCGAGAATGGGTCGTGACAACTGGAGCCGGTCTGAAGTGTCTTTTTCTCACTAGAGATTTTTACCCTTTTTATTCTTTTGTCTATCTGTAAACCTATTTTTCAGGTGATATTTTTGACGCTCAGCAACTGTCCGGCACCTCGATCCCAGTGAGACATTTTTGATATAGTGAGTGCCCCTCATCCGGGCTCTATTTTTGTTTTTGTTATTAGAGCTCCATATCGGGTTGTTGTTGGGTTATTGGGCTACATTTTGTATTTTGGGTTTTGGCTTTACATTTACTCTATTAAATTTATATTCAGTTTATATAAATAAATACTTTCAGTATAAAATATTTTTCTAATTATTAAATATTTGGATTAATGAATAATTTTTGGTGGAATGTCTGTATCTCCTAGGATTGTGCGAGATAGGTCGGACTCCCTTACACGAATCACATCGTACGCCGGTCATAGTCCAGAAACGGGTCGTGACAATTAATTCAGTAACAATATCATATAATATAAAGCAAGGCCGAATAACACATAGCAAAACAATTGTATCGTATACAAGACAATCAGTTATGTTGATTGTGCAAGTGACTCTGATACCACTGTTGGAATTCGTGACTAATTTTATGGCATTCATAAACATATATGGAACTGGAAATAATAAAATTTTTTAACCTTTAAAACCTAGAATTCATCAAGGATCCATGCACATCAACATACACGATTAGGGTTAACAATATTTACCTTAAAATCGCTTCTTTGGTTCGAATGAATGACAATGTTGGTGTAATTTTTAGTATAAATTCGTGATCCTTTGTCTCATGTTGCCTTTGCGCGAACGTATCTAAAGGTATCCACACGAACGAACACACTAGGATTGGTGGAGTGTACTACCACAAAGAATTTCTATTCTAGATCTCACAAATTTTCTTCTCTCTTTTGGTGTAAAATTCAGCCAAGCCCTTAAGAATGCACTAAGAAACTTAGCCACACCTTATGCACATATATACAGAGATGTGTGAAACCCTAGTTTAAATTTGCTAGGTTTCTTCCTACTTGTCCTACAAGTATAATAACTCCATATCACACAAGAATAAAGGCTCCTAAAAAATAGGAGTTGTGCAGAATTTTTCCTACAATTTATGAGTAAGGCTGAATTTCTCCTAGCCAATATGCATTAGATTTTTTTTCTCTTGTCATACAAGAATAAGGACTCCTAATAAATAGGAGCATGGTCGATTTTACCTAAGGCTTTTAATGTTATTGAGTTTTTAATTATATGATACATTATTATTAAATAAATCACTCTTATTAATATTTACATAGGGCAAATTTATGTCACACATAAAATACCCCAAAATCTATTTAACTTAATAAGAAGTAATTTATATTAAAAACCCATTACAATAATGAATAATATCTTATATTATATTTATGATATAAATTATAAAACCCTAAATTATTAATGATTAATCAAATTAATCATCTCAATAATTTAATTACCATGAGAGAGAATATTTGTGCACCAATTCAATTCGTTTTTGTGTGTGACCCAATAGGCCCACTCGAATATGGCAATGAGGCTTGTCCCAAAACTCGGGCCCAAAATCCATAAGCGGTATCTAGTAATACATTATGGCAATCCAAAATCGAGTGGATGTTGTAGATCTGAGTTTAACCTTTTACAGTTTGATATTTAGTCCTTTTGTCTCATGATATCTATATTAAGGATAAGGCATGATCACATGTTAACTTTATATGCTTAATATGTTTCTTGATCCCAAGTAGATTGATATAACAAATGATTTTGATAAACCATTTTATCAATTCATTTGAGTATGAATACATTCCATCAATCCTACTCATCAAGTGATCTAAAGATATCACTCTTCATAAGAGGAACAAATTCTTCACTATCACTATCACTTCTCTACATGATTCATGACATATCCAATCATAGCCTTTACAATTACCCTGTTACGGATAATGTTTGACTAAATTAAAATATGTGATTCATCATGTAGGAGTCGATAGTGAGTTTCAGTCAGAGGACTCAAAATCAATACTGTATGAAAGCTACTTATGACATTAATCCATGAAGTACTTTCATAGCGGACCAGTCCAATACGTGTTCCTTAACATATATCTATGTTTTAAGTGATGTCTTCACATTCATAATCAATAAAATGTGATTATCTACTTAGCAACACACTAATCTAAATTCATTATCATTTCCATAATAATAATTGATTAGAGACATTTCAAATAATATTCTTTTAACCTTAGGGTTTTATTATCAAGTCACGTACTTGATGACAAAAGGAAGAATAAATTATTTATGGATATTTTATCTACACAAAACATATTATAATATTTCAAATATGTGAAATGAAATGTCTCTTTATTAAATAATAAATCAAATGACAATATACATATATGATTGGACTAGAACACCAAAACTAACAAGTCAGCCTTTTTCCATCTACAATGTTTGATTTATCACCCATTCCTTCTTTTCCAATTAATTTGGTGTCCTGCATTCTATTCTTTCCTTTTTTTTTGGCCCAATTTGAAGTGAATTGATTTCTGACTTCCCTTCCTTGGTGTACTCTTTGTTTCTGATTTGCTTCCTAAGGAAATATTTCCAAAATGCCACCCCTTGTGATACTTTCCTTTTTGGAATTTGTTAACCTGCAACTCCCTTACTTGCATCCTTCTCTGCTTTTATTCTTGCAAGGGACCAGCCTTAATGATGGGGCCAAATAAACTGACTCGGGTACTAAAACTAATTCAGCCCAGTCCATAAGGCCTATGCCTGAATGATACCGTAAACAACTTCTTATTATGAAGTAGATGTTGAGTTGGGCAAGGAATTGCTAAATAAATATCCCAAAAAGGAAAGAAAATGCTTTTCAAAGTTTCCATCTTTTTCATTGGTTATACCAACAAACCGTTTTTAAAAAAATTCTAATTTGCAACCCATATGCTTTTCGTTTTTTATTTCTGGATTTTTGATTTCCAGTATTGCTCTTTATTGGGGGTTCTGAGAAATTCTCATTTTTCTTTTCAAATTGCATCATTCTCCCATTTCAACTTAATTTTCTAGTAAAAACATCTAACTAAGTCAAATCCATTCAAACAAACTTTAAAATTAATTCAATCATAAGTTTAACAATCCTACACCACAAGACTAATTTAAATCACAATTTTATCAATCAATTATTGAACAATCTCTAACCCCAAATAGAAAAAAAAAACTAAAATTTTATCAAAACTAGGAAATATCGGCTTACCTGGGACGAGTATCGGAAAATTGGACGATGTATCATATGAAGCACCACGTCTTCCTGTTGCTTCTCCACTTCGAGCATAGGCGAGGAGAGTGGGTGGAAGGATTGCCTGAGGAAGAATCTGTTGGAACAAGTCCGCTATCTCATGTAGGGCTCTTTGGTTCTTCTCATTATGCTTCCTCAATATCTCGTAGTCGGTAAGTAGAACAGTGAGGATGGCGGTTCTTGATGCTCCCGTTCCAACTCTGGCACCAACTCCTCTTGTCTTTTCCTCTTAATGTTCAACCTGGTGGGATGGTGTCTGTACCATGGTGAATGTTGTAGATGGTGTTAATGAACTTCTGGAAAGTTGTAAATCAAGACTTTTCTTTGGTTCCCACAGACGGCCCTAATTGTTGTTGCCTTGAAAATTGAACAACAATAATAAATACTCGAACGATTGCGAAACGTGAACTTCACCTTGATACTTGCACACAAAAACAAGATGAGGTCGGGATGCTTCCCTAGAGAATCTGTGACACTCAAGTCAGTAGAGAATTTGGCATAGTGTAAGTATGTGTAGCAAGTAGAATGTACCTTGGCAAGTAGCCTTAGAAGACTATTTGTACGTGGCGAGTTGATGAGCATCATTAACTGCCGTAACATTCATCTTTAATGTTGATTGTAACATTTCTATTATAATCTCAAATTTACAAACCACTCATACAAAACCCTAGACGACTTTCTAGATGATTCTTAACAACTTTTGAAAATTCAACAAATACATTCAGCCTCTACCCATAAAAATCCCAATTTTATCTTGCTAAATGATACACCAACTTGCTTCTAGGAGCAAGCACTCTCCAACACTTTCAAGCTTCACGTGCGTTGGAAAACCTTCAAAATTTCCTAACTTCACGGGTGTTAGGTGACCTTTACAAATTCCTATCATTACAAGTGTTAAGAGACCTTACAATCACTCAATATTATTACTAGAATGTGCGTGATGCACTCTGTCAAAATGATTTGCAAATCTAAGCTCAAATAGAGAAACTAGCTCAAGACAAGTCAAATGATAAGATTTAGCTCTAGAAAGAAATATGCAAATGGAGATCAAGACTTGTGCTTTCTTTGAGCTTATTGAGGCCTATTTATAGCCAAAGATGTCTTTTTGACTGTTGTAAAAAGTTTGGAGCCGTTGGAGGTAGTGAATAAAATATTCTTGCACTTTAATTCAAGCTGTCAACGTTAGTTATTCTTCCGATAGAAGTTTTGATAGAACTTATACACCTACTACACTTGTCGTTGTATCCATTAACGTACCTGCCAATTATAGATGTTCTTTCGGTACAAGTTTCGATGGGACTTTTGCACCTAGAACACTTATAATACACATAGCAATGCATTCCTTAACATACTGCAATTGGTAGTTCTTACCAAAGTTCTTTACCAAAGCCAATTTTGCAGGATTTGAATTTAGAATTTCAACTTTTGATAGCTCTTACGCATGGTCGTAACAGTTCATAAAAATGTATTATAAATGCCAATTAACCCCAAATTCATTCTTGTTAACCAATTTAATTTTAAATAATTTTCCAATTTCTCATTTGTTTTGTGATCATCAAAATTTAGGTAAAAATCTTGATTCTAATGCATATAAATGCACCAAATATCAATGAACATCAAATTCATAATCACACTACACTCATAAATTATTTAAGTTCAATCAACCAACCTTTTCTTAAATCAAATATTCAATTAAAACTAATTTCACTCAATTATCATTTATCATAATTTGTTATCATCAAAACATATTAAATGAATATATGAGGTCAACTGTTTGAAGCAACATTAAGAGTCTTAATACTCTCATTCTGGGCCAGGTTCGCTATCATGTGTTCAAAGTTCAAAGACCAAATAACAACCTGAACTTGTTTTTATCAGTCATAATTGACCAATCTCGTGTAACTAACTTATATTCATATTTTTCATTTCCCTACTATGTTGTCTCTTATTTGGAGAAATAAAAACAAAAAAAAATGTTGTCTCATATTATGGTTTGGGCACTTCCTATAAGTATCACAACCTAGCTAAGTCAGTCACACCAAACTTCAACTTTAGGCAATTACAAATGCCTTTATCTTTTACTTAGGCGAAAAATCATTTTACATAGAACTTAGGAAGGTAATGTAAGCAATGGAGTTTTTCTTCTTCTAAGCCTCATAAGCCTCAAGATATCTGTGTTGTCGCACAATACTTTCTTCCTTAGGATATTACATGTGTTGTCTACAAATTCCACCAAGATCCATGCAAGAAGATAAAACCAATTAGGAAATACATGTTTACCTTGTTGATTCGCAATGCAGAATGTAAGGATACTACTGAACTTGAGTCTTAGACGATGCACTTAGCAAATACCCTCTACCAGTATCCACACGAACGAGCTCCCTAATGGGATTGGTGTGCTAGCACCTGTTCAAAGTACACTCTCCAAGGCCTAGCAATTTCTCTCTTGATTTTTGTGGCTCTAAAAAAAATCTGTACAGTTTTTGGACTCAATAACTCTATTTATAATGGTAGTCTAATCCTATAGAACTACTTAACCCTAGTCATATCTTATAAGATAAGATCTTTTTTAATTTTAAACAAATTTAAAATTAAATTAGTCCTTTTCCATCTTATACGCCAATTAAATTACAACTAATGTAATTGGACGCTCAAATAATTAACAGGCCGAAGAGAGTGCTGATATGTATCCCACTATAGCTCGCTTTAGTGACCTTGTAGGTCCTCTCAATATTGGTAACAGGCCCAAATCACATTCTAAACCCACAAGTCATAAGCGACATCTAGTAAGATATTATGACTATCCAACTTGAGTGAATTTGATTATTCGACAAAACCTAATCCACAAGATGATATTTAGTCATTTTGTCACATGATATCTTAAAGCATTGATCACTTCATCTTTCAAACATTTCTTGACTCTCAAGTAGATTGACCAACCAAATGATATTGATAACTCCTATCAATTTTATTTGAGCATGTCCATGTATTTTATCAGTCATATTTATCAAGTAGCTAAGAGATATCTCACTCATATCAGAGCGGGACAAATTCTTTTACTGTCACTCATATTTCTCCCTATGATTTACCGTACGTGCAGTTATAATTTGTATTATGATCTTGTTAAAGATGATGTTGGACTATATCAAAACATGTACTTTCTCATGTAGGAATCTATGATAAATTTAGGTCGAAGTACTTAAATATTACTACTGCGATGAGAAGTATTGATGACATATTTCATGTAGTATTTCTCATAGCGGGTCAATCCAATATCATATTCCCAACATGTATCCATGTTTTGAGTGACTACCTATGTCCATGATCAGTAAAACATGATTATCTCTCAGAGTGCATACTAGTCTTGCCTCTTTATCATTCCCATAATAATGAATGTCTAAGGACTATTTAGAATAACATTCTTTTATCATAAGGTTTTACTATCAAGTCACGTAATTGATGAGATAAGACAGGATCAACGATTTATGGATACTTTTGTCAAGTTATTGCATTACTAAATAACATAATAATATATGTGTCAAAATAAAATGTCTCATATTTATTAAATAACAATATAAATGATAATATTCATATGATTGTGCTATAACATATCACTAACAGGAGAAATACTAACGGCAGTCACAGTCAAAAGCCCAAAATTCATGAGCTATCTAATATGGATCATAATGCCTCCATGGTCAAGCCCATGATTGTCTCTAACAAAGGGAAACAAGTTCTACATGATGTTTCGGCCTAAAGCTCTGAGTTCTCATTTTCTCCAATAAATTATGCGGCCCTTACTATCAAAGAAAATAACATTAGTCATCATAAAATAAGACTCCCTGAGCTCCCTTATCTAGTAACTCCAACATTCTCCAATAGGTTCTAGCGACAGAATTACCTGTTGCAATGACACCCCAACCATGTCCTACCATTCCTGACCCAAACAAACACTCGGTTGTCCCCCTTTAAAATTTAATCTCGTGTGCAATCAACCCAAGGTGGGGAAAGATTAACCGAGACTTTTGAAAGTCTATAAAGGTGGGGAGATAAGAAACCGGGCATTTCAACTCTCAAAATCTTAGAGAAGAACATTGAGGAAAATATGCCAACTTGATGGTTAGAGGTTCCAAGGATGCCTATATGGCTTCAACAGAAATGATGGTGGATGACTCCATACTTGTTTGAGTTTTCTGTGTGTTCTCTTTTTTTAAGTGTTTACTGATGTTTAATTTTTGTGTGGAATTGCTGGGCAACCAGTAGTGATACTTTCCACAGAGTGTGCCTGTAGTACATTCGCACGCATAATCATTCCATGATTGTTATTTTAAAACCTAAGATCAGTGGTTTTAACGTTGACCAAATTATTGATAGATTGGGTTTTGATTTTTTGTATAGGGTTGAAGCCAACGAGTTTAAGGGTGGTATTTGAGTTTCTTCGAAATCTAACGTTACTGTTAACATAATTTGCAATTCTCCACAGTTGATTCATTTGTAGTTTACTGAGGCAAAGAAAAGATTTGTCCATCTTGTTTTCATTTACTCTAGCCTCCAGTATTCCATTCAGAAATCCGTTTCGACTCAACTTCGTTGGATTGAGAACCGTGTTGGCAATTTGGCATGGTGCCTGACAAGTGTCTTCAATGCAAAGTTTACTGAAGAGGACAGTATAGGAGGGGCTAACTCTAGAGTCACTTGTCGTTTGTTTTATGATTTGTTTAATAGCAGCTCAGTGGTCGACTTGGGATTTTAAAGTCCTAAGCTCACTTGAGCCATAAAAGATTTTTTAGAGCGAATTGATCACATCTTTTGAAATAATCAATGGAATGTAATATTTCCCATATGTTATGTCCTCTAATTGCCAAATTTTCACTCTGACCACAGACCTTTCTCATTAAATCTGGGAACCAGAGTGAAACTAGAAAGAAAAGGCCCTTTCATTTTCTCAATGTTTACACTAATCATGATTCTTTCAAGGATCTCATTAAACCTCGTTGGGCATCAAGTAGGTTTATTTTGGATTCTCTTAAAAATTTAGCTAATCAAATCTCTCTTTAGAACATGAACACTTTTGGGCACATTGGTGAATGAAAGAACCGCTTGGAGAGAAGAATTCAGGGCGTTCAAAAGGCCTTGGAAATGAACCAGGCTGAGAATTTTCTTAATCTAGAAATGGAGATGATATCATCTGGGTATGAAAATACTCTCTTCCAAGAAGAGTTACATTGGTAAAAAAATCCAAAAATGAGATACAGATATGAGACAGAAATGCTAAGTATTTCCACAATAAGATCAAATGTAGACAATGAAGAAACAAAATAAAAATGTTAAAATTCGATGGAATTACTTGGTGTTTTGATGCGAATGTTCTTAAGTAAGGTGCCACTGACTCCTTTAAATATCTTTTTAGTTCGGAAAATGATGAGCTACCTGACTTCCCACTGCATGGTTGCTTTCCTGAACTTACTGAAGGGGAAACTAAACGTTTGGAGATGTCGTATCAAAGGAAGAGGTTAAAGATGCACTTTTTGAAATCTATTCGTCTAAACCAGCCAAGGTTTATGTGCATAATACATGTTTCTTTCAAAATCAATGGGCCATTGTTAGTGATGTGGTGATAAAATTCTGTGCAATAAGCTTTTACTAGTGGGTCTGTCCCTACTGAGCTTAATTCCACCTTGATCTGCCTTATACCGAAGGTAGAAGACCCCATCCACTATAAACAATTTCTAGCGATAAGTATTTGTAATGTAATTTTTAAGATCATTACAAAAGTCTTAGCGAACAGGATGAAAGTGTTTCTTCCTAAATTGATCAACCAAGGTTAAACTAGTTTAGTCCTAGGTAGAAACATTACAGAAAACATTTTGGTGGCTTAGAAGATTATTCAGTCGATGAGAAAGAGTAAAGGGAAGAAGTCAAGGGCTATTAAAATTGACCTCCACAAGGCTTATGAAAAATTCTGTTGGAATTTCATTGAGGCTACGTTGAAAGATGCTAATTTCCTTGGTTTTTTTTTAAACTAACAATGTCGTGTGTGAGAATTGTGTCAATGTATGAACTCTGGAACGAGGAACCATCGGAGAGTTAACAACATCAAAAGGGATACGCCAGATTATTAGAGACCATACTAAAAAAAGGCAGTAGACACCAGTATCAGTTTCCAGACAGGGACCTACTATCTCCTATCTATTTTTTGCCGATGATTTATTACCTTTTCCAAAGCTGATTTTAACCAAATGCAAACTATTAATAATGATCTTAAATATTTTTATGTTTCCTCGGGTCAGATGGTGAGCTATGAAAAATATACCATGTTTTACTCTAAGAGTGTTAGCACTAGAGAGGCTAACAGCATCAGTTTCACATTGATGGAAGCTTAGGGAGATACTTGGGAGTCCCATTAATTCATAAACAAGTTACTAAAAGGAAATATCAATCGTTAGTAGATAGAATTCTCGTTAAGCTATCCTCTTGGCAAGCTAAAAGCCTCTCTTTGGTTGGCAAAATCACCCTTGTTCAATCTACCCTCTTGGTCGTTCCTCTATATACAATGCAGACCATTATATTGTCGGATGGCATTGTCACTCAAATTGAAATTTTTTGCAGACAGTTCCTTTTGGGTGCTAATGCAAATGAAAAGCGTGTGAGCCTTCTTGTTTGGAATTCGGTTTGCCAACCCAAAGAATGCGGCGGTCTTGGCTTTAGAAATCTTACAAACTGCAGTTTGCCCTTCATGAAAAATCTTCGATGGCAATTTATCTAGAACCAGGACTCCCTTTGGGTTAAAGTTGCAACAGCTAAATATATGCCAAATGACCCTCTGGTACCTCAATATTTAAAGTATACCAATAACTCATATTTGGAAGGGTATTTGCAAGGCTTGGCCTTTTATCTTGAAAAGTTTAAGTTGGGCAGTTGTTAACGGGGAATCTGATATAGTTTGGAAAGATTGTTGGGTGGGTGATTACCCTCTCATAGACTTGGCTTTGGAGGAAATACATGAAGTAGACCTACAAAAAGGCGTTAAACACTATGTGGACAGCTAAGGTATGTCAAAACTTAAAGGAATTTTTTTATGTTATTCCTAATAGCATTCGTTTGTCAATTGCAAGGTTGCTGCCAACAATGGAAGGTGTTGAGTCGGACCTTTTTTTTTGGAAAGAATCGAACTCTAGCCTTTGCACTATTGCCTCTGCTTATAGCCTTGTGTGTTCAGATAACTGGAGACCTCATAACTCAAAATGGAGAACCTTTTTCAACTTCAAAGGACCTCAGCGTATTTGGTGTTGAGTTCGGTTTTGATAATCATGAATGCAAAACATCCATGAAAGAGTTGCAGAAGTGCAGAATATCTTATATGTGGTCACAGCGCACGTTATGCCATCTCTACGCACGTAGATCAGCTTATAATGGCATCAAAGCACGCTGAAATGAACCAATTCACGTAGATTGAATAGAAATTGAAGGCAGTGAGTATCACGTGTTTTCTACGCACGCAGAAAGAAGTGTTTTGCACTTAGTCGAGGTCTGGATCTATGAGAAGCTTTCATGAATGACCAAGGCACATTGAAAAAAGGTGCATAGATGAGCAAGGATGCAAACTTTGAAGAGGCATTCTACGACATAGTAAAGTGTACAACACTCGTAGATGAGCTGCAGCTGAGGACAAAGCCAAGACGCTCCTCGGGATTTAAATTTCAAATCCCTGACTCAGTCACGTGAAAAATCAAAGGAGTTGTCTTTGATGAAACAATAATATGCACGTAGAAGAAAATGTTACACACGTAGCAAGCCACCGGGTGAAAATGCATATTCTAGAAGTCAGATCAATGCACGCAGTACATGGTACAAAGCATGTAGATCAACTGTCTACACACGTAAAACAGGTGCAAGGCACATAAATGTCAATTTATCCAAGGAAGTGATTATTGGGTTCAAAGCAATGCACATAGAAGGAAGATCAAATAGCACATAACTCAGTTGGATCAATGTACTATGCACGTAGTTTGTTGTGACGTCATTCCTGGATAGATTTTCTATTTGTTTTACAATGGCTACTTCGAGGCTCCAACATCTGTATTCTTATAAAGTGGCTAAAAATAGACGTCCCAATATCAGAAAGAAAAGAAGAGAGAGACCTGTGCTAAACTTTCTATTCACTATTCATCTCACTTCTACCTTTTTAACCCATTTGAGGTATTTACTTGCTATCACATTTCTAGTTTGTGTGAGCTTTAAATTTGTTATATCTTTGGGTTGATTTTGTAACAAGAAAATTTGTTTGTTTGGGGTAGATGGGTTTTCTCGTTGTGCCTTAGAAAAGCAAAAGTGGTTGCTAGTGAGCCTTAGAAAACTAGAGTTTTGGTTTGCTAGTTGAGCCCACAAAAACTAGAGATTTGGTTTGCTTGTTTTGTCCTGAAAACAAGTGGTCTGGTAATGGAAGCAACCCATTATAAAAATACTGAATCAAAAGCTGTTCGAAAATCTCATGTTGTGGACAGCTAGCACACAGTCTTTTAAACCGTTCCCAATATTCATACAATGTCTCAGAATCCTTTTGTTTGATATTGCAAATTTCTCTCCTCAAGTTTGCAGCTCTAGAGGCAGGAAAGAAACTCTCTAAAAATAGTTGTACCATATTAGTCCAAGTATCAGCTGAACCAGGAGGTAAATAAATTAGCCAGTCTTTTGCTCTGTCAGCTGAAGAAAATGTGAATGCTTGTCGTTTAATTTGGTCTTCTGAGATACCTTGCGGCATGGATTTGGAGCAAACAATGTGAAATTCCTTAAGGTGCTTGTTTGGGTCTTCGCTATCCATACCATGAAACTTTGGCAATTATTGGATCAAACCTGATTTAAGCTGAAATCCAACATTCAGCTGCTGATATTAGACACAAAGTGGTTGCTGGTTAATAGGTGGAGCAGCCAACTCTCTCAAAGTCAGCTCTCCTGCCATCTTTTCCAAAATTATATGGGTGGCAAACCAGCAAATTAAATTTCCTA
>CAODLS010970187.1:0-13811 GCA_948243855.1 Flueggea neowawraea | reverse complement strand
TTTTTTTAAGAAATCTGATTTTCTTTATAATTATCCCCATTAAATGGTTTAAAGTACTTTCAAAAATTTGTCCATAATAGTTTTGAATATGAATTTTGTTCTCTGAGGTTTGTACGGGATGGGTCGGGCTCTCATAAACGGTTCGCCTCATAAACTGGTCATGATCCTGGAAATTGGTCGTGACAGTGAGACCTTCGAGCCATATTTTTATATTGAAAATCTTCAGGTCATTATCACACAGGAGACATTCGAGTTATATTTTTATATTAGAGACCTTTGAGTCATTATCACATAGGAAACCTTCGGGTCAATTTTTGTACGTTGCTGGGCAGCTAATCACACAATGACATATAAGAATCTCTGGCGATACGTAACTTGTTTGGTAACAACATATAAAATGGATTACAATGGCACATGCATATGCTTAGACAATATTGCTATTCAATAGTTTGTTTAGAATGTTTGTGTCTGCTTGAATTTGATTTATGATAGTTTATGCTTATTGAGTTGCGACTCATATGAATCGTAATATTTTTTCAGGTAACCATTGTTGATAGATCTTTTCGGTTGATTTTGAATGTAAAGTTTTTAGATAGTTGCATGAATAATAAGTCGGTCTGCTAGTGCTTTAGTCTCCTTTTGCCTCGGTATTTGTATGTATAGTTAGATTAGTCTCTTTTCTCTTTTCGCTTCAATTTGTAGAATTTTGAAATTGGCTTGTATATATGATTTGTACTAATGTATGTGGCTATGTTTGCATGTCTCCGATAGAAGATTATTGACCGACTTATTATTCATGCAACTATCTAAAAACTTTACTTTCAAAATCAACCGAAAAGATCTATCAACAATGGTTACCTGAAAAAATATTACGATTCATATGAGTCGCAAGTCAATAGGCATAAACTATCATAAATTAAATTCAAGCAAACACAAACATTCCAAACAAACTATTGAATAGCAATATTGTATAAGCATATGCATGTGCCATTGTAATCCATTTTATTTACCAAACAAGTTGAAGTTCTTCCAACTTGTTGGAAACATTTCTTCCAACAAGTTGTTTACACCTTACAAATTTGATCGCATGAAATTGGAACTAAAACCCTGTAATTGAGACATGGTCTATTAGTAAGAAGTCTGAGTCCACAAAATTAAATTTCAGGAAATCAGATGTAGTGCAGATTATTCTTGCCTTAAAAATAGGAAATTAGTTTGAATAAAATTCACAAGACAGCGTCTCCCGCGGTTGGAGTATGTATGTGTGCATAAGTAGAGACATGCTCTAGCCATGCATTTTCCAAATTTTTGAACCATTCAAGTTGGCAAGATAATTGCTATCCAATTAAGATGAGATTAACTCTAATAATAGAAAAAAATTCATAAATGAAGCAATATAAAAATGTTTGGATAATTAGTGGAGTGATCATTTACGACAGGAGTTTTGAAAAGAGAATATTCGTCAAAATAAATTCAACAGTAGTAATTTTTTGGACAAAAGTTGATAGGCCAAATACAAATAGCTATATTCATAAATTAAAGATTCATCACTAACTTTCAATATTTTAAGCTATAATTTAAAAATTACAAATATTAGAAGTCAACTTTATAAATTACAAATTTTTTACTCAACAAGAGATCCAAACTTGTTTAAAACTTATTTGGAATTTGTTTAAATTTTGTTTAGTATACGTTCATTGTATATTTATTTATAACTTGTTTAAAGATTGCTTAAGATTTTTTTAGAGCTTATTTAGTATCAGTTCATTATATTTTTGTTCAATAACAAACTAACAAACAAACAACATAAAATTAACAATAAATCAACAACATATCAATACAATGCCATAAATTTCAAAATGTAGAATTGTGAATTTGAAAAGTCATACTGTCGAACGGTAATTTTAGAAAGTATATGTAATAAACCTCCTCTCTTGCAATGAAAAAAATATTGCAAACGAACATGTCTTTCTAACCCTCATAATTTCCTCAAAGTTGAAAAGGGTTCAAAAGTTGGATTGTCCTAGTCCAACCCAATACAAACATCAGGCCTAAAACATTGTCCGCACAACATGGGAGCCCAATTTCATATTTCCAGAATTTGAATTTACAGTATTTCCCTCTCAAAATCTCCCCAAACCACATACCCAGAAAGTGTTTGTGAAAATGCCAAATCAGAAAAAACCTACAACCACGACCACCCCACCTCTCCGCCGATCCCAAAGAATCCTCCTACGAAACCGACAAGCCCGGAACGCTAACAACCTTGATTCCCAAAACGTTAACAACGTTTGCGCTCAAAAACCCAGGAACGAACCGAGCGGTAGTTTTGTAGTTTGTGGTATCACCTCGGTAGGATCAAAAAAATCTCCAGGATTGAGTAATGGGGTTGGGGTTTCAAAATCCAGTGAACGTTCCCAATTTTTAGCGCTTTGGATGCTGGGCTGAGAAGATATACAAGATCTAGAAAGAGGATCGTTGAAGGTTTGAGTGTTAGAAGATCTCCGAGGCTTTCTTCGAAGGGAAATACCGATAAACCTGTAGAGGAGTGTGTTCGCAGTGAGTTGAATAAGAAGCGTGGTGGTTCAAAGAAACCGGGTATGATAATGGAGTTTCTTTTAGGGAAGAAAGAGGTGAAGCAGCTCCGGAGAGGAATGAAAAGGGTGATGGGAGTAGTGGTGTTGTTGTAGGATCTAGCAGGGCAACAGAAAGAGATGTCTACAAAAAAGATGACGAGGTGAGGGTTAGTAGAAAGAGAAACAGAGGGGAGCAAGGCAATGAAGGGGGTGTTCGAGGGTGGACGAAGGAACAAGAGATGGCGTTGCAAAGAGCTTATTTTGCGGCCAAGCCTACCCCAAATTTCTGGAAGAAGGTTGCGAAGATGGTACTTATGCTGTACTCAGGTTTCTTCAATATATGTGCTCTTAATTTAAATAGTGTTTTATTTTCAATCATGTGAAATTGTTCATTGCTGTTGCCTGATCTGACATATGATTGCAGTTGTGGCACTATAGGCTTTTGATAATTCATCTCAAGTAGCATTAAGTGCTCAACTTTGTCAAATTGGAAAAGTCGAATCGGTGCTTTGATTTTTGAGGCCTTCACTTTTATATTCTTTTAATAGGATTGTTTCATGTGGATGCAATTTGAGTATCAAATTCATGTGCCGAATTCATTGCCAATACAGAAGAAGCCAAATATTTAAACTTGTAAACTTGTAAAATGTAGGCCATTGAAAATGTAATGGAATTTATGAGAGAATGGTGGTTTAGTTTAGTTTTTTTTGCAGTAATGTTCTTTTAATTTAGCTTAACGTTTTCCCTTGTAGACTAATCTGCTTCAATTCTTGTAACAATTTTTCATCCATCTGCAAATTGCATTGGACATATTTGTTGAGTCAGCATTCATGTTATTTGTATTCTGTGAACAAAGTTGAATCCCTTTGCTATAACAGTATGCAGAATCTGAATTGTTGATTTGGTAAAACAAAAGAGAATCTGAACTGTTGAGGACTTCTCTTATAATGCAGCTGCTGAGCTAAGTACAACTGTACCTTCACTTGTTTTATCTGGTACTTTATCAGGATGTTGTGGTAACATATGAAATTAAAAGGTTAATGAGTCTTCCATTAGACATAGGTATAGCAGGATAACTGAGAGGGCTGCTTTTGCGACAACGCGCATTCTCTTTAAAACTGAAAGACGGTGGGCTGAAAATATGATTATCATGACATTCTTTACTTCTTGGTTCAATGAAGTTTACCTGCAAGGCTGTGGCATGTGATCAAGTATAGGTTGCAATAAGAAGCTAAATCAGTTTTTTACTGGAAATATAGTTGATAGGATTATGTGAAATTTCTTGCTGGGTTAAGGATGATTAATTTGTGGTTCGATTTATGTGAACATGTGTTGAAACTTTATTTTCTACTGGAGACTTCGTTTTGGACCTTTTATATGCTTAGAAAGTTTCTTTGTACAACTTTCTCTTTATATAGTCTCATCTTCAACCATATTTAACCCTGCACTTTTAATCGATTGCAGGTGCCTGGAAAGTCTGCACAGGATTGCTTTGACAAAATTCACTCTGGTCATGTAACCCCACTTCAACCTCAGCCTCGATCTAGGGCCAGAAAAATAAACTTATCACCGATTGGATGTTTATCATTGTCTGCTAGCAAACTGCTCAACCCCTCTGGGCTAAAGACTAAAAGGACAATTTCTAATAAACAGAAGAGTCATCTTGTGCATAAAACTGTCAGACAGTTGTTGCAAAAGTGTAATCGTGTGGAGCAAGACTGTGAAGCAGACTTGTTCTCTGTCCTTGAGCCTAATGTGAATTCATCTACTCAAGATTCTCAAGTGAATGCAATATTTTCCACCCCAAAGCAGCCACAGGAAAGACAAAAGTTCCTTCAGAAATGTGACGACAATGATTCAGAGCTTAAAAAGGCCCTTCCAAAAAGCAGTACGCGCAGGATGAATCTTGTTAGCCCTCCAGTTCTAAAGCAAGTTAAAAACTGGGCCTTGCATGATAAATATATAGACCATTTACACACCAGGGAAGCTAAGAGAAATGCGGCTGCTAAAAGAGCTGGGAGGCTGGTAGGTGGAAAAGAGAATTTGGAGCAGACCAATGTCCAGAAAGTGGATATCGATAAGACTGTAAAAGATGCTTTGGTTTCTGATGCAAGGGATGGCATTAGGCAACTTCAACATCTGCAAGCCAATGCAACAGAAACCTGTTCTGGTCTGGATGATGATTGTGTTGAGAGTATGGAGGATGAAGCAGAATGTGGGATCTGAAAATTCATGTACTTGGGATCAATTGTGACAAGACATTTGGTGAGTTGTAGGTTTTGCACCATTCATAATTCAAATGACATTTTACAACTACTAACTTCACACTCTGTGAACTCCCCTTTCTTGTTTTTGTAACCAATCCGGTTTTCTGTTATTCTTTCCAATCTCATTGCGTAAGAATTTTACTGAGATTGATTTTTATTACTAGTATGAATTTTTAGAGAGAAGCCATGATAAACAAATTTCAACATGATCTGCACACTGATTTCTTGATCAGCTGATACCTGTCGATATGTAAAAGACTTCAAAATTTGTCCTATTGTCCTGTTCTTGTTTTATTAACCAATCTGTGATTCAATGTCTATCAGTGACGACTAAAATATGGCAAAAGAACAACAAGTCTTACTCAGAAACATCACTCGACCTACGAACACTGTCACCCAGAGGCACCCCACCATGAAAGAAGTTTGCTCCCAAAATTATTGGCATGCTATTACCATCAAACATCAGTGTGAAGTCACAAGGTAACGTTCACTTATTCCATGCCTGTGTAACATCAACTGTCCCATATCTTGTCTGTTGTAGGTCATTTTTATTTTAATATTGCATCGATACATGATCTATGAGCTGTCTAGAACTAGACTATAGATTAGAAACACCAATGCTTACGACAATAATATTTTGTGGTAGGCATAGCTATTTTAGCTCCAAATTTTAGCATCAATAGTACTACAAATAAGCTGTTGGTTCAGTTGTAAGAATTATGATTCGGAGCGAACTTTCAAAAGGTACGGTTTAAATCACAACGAAAACACTTGTTGGAGTAGAAGTAAAATGTCTTTAGTGCTCAATGGAATGTTGAAAGGATTGACGGGGAGTGTGACATAGTGAGTCTAAATAGGAATAATTAATATTTCATAAAATGTGAAACCTATCTCCTTATCAAAGAAGAATAACCTGGCAGCTTCAAATTATCTCCATTTCTCTAACTTGACTGGAGCTGTTCTTGAGACTTATGGGTGGAAAATTAAACCTTTTTGACATCTGACAATTTGAAGTTTTTCTATATTTCAAGAATGGTTTAACTTGGTCTCAGCTGTACAAAAAGTTTTTTTTTTTGTTTTACGCTGTATCCACGTTGGAAAGAACTCAGCAGCTTTGACACAAACTTGGATAGATCAGTTGCTTCAAATTCCAAATATTAACCACAATGCAGTTTTTTTGCCTTTAATTATTCCATTATATGTTTTTTTGGTTCTTATTGAGAGTATTTTAGATATTCTTCAAGATTCAGGGACAAATTAATTAAGTTACCATTCTTTGCAATAATTTATTTCAATTATATGTCTATCATGTCTTCTGATGCAGCCACATGACGAATTCAATACTAATTGTTTTCAATCTTAATAAAAAATAGGTAATGATTACTCTCCCTTCCCTAGATTCTGCATCTTCATTCCAAAACATTCCATAACATGCAATAGAATTTCTCGTCAGATGCTCTTATTTGTTATCCAGTCATACATTTGATGGTTTCTGATTTAATGGAGCAAGGAGCGCTCTGGCGCATATAACAATTATATATAATTGATATACTAATTGATGTATGCATTCACTAATAAGTTAAGGGAAAACTAGAGTATACAAGTTCAACCTTACGACCACCGAAATTTGTGCTGGAACTTTCCATTTCTAATTAAGATTTCGAGTTCTGAATAAAGGGTGAGCTTTAGCGTTAGCAAAGATCCTACTCACCTCGAGTTAAAATTAGTTAGATATCGTATCTAAACACAAGTAATTTAATTTTAAAAAAAAAGAAAGAAAATCAACCCACGGGTGACAACACCTTGTACAGGAAAAAGGATGTAATTTAGCTATAATGCAGCTTTTTGACCCGATGATACAATTCCCATCCCTTTCATTTCGAAATCGAAGAAGAAAAAAAGGGGTTGTGGGGAAGGAATTCACGAATGGAGAAATGTTTATTGAAAAGATATTTATTACAAATCTGACTTGGAAATTTCCTTGAGTAACAGATATACCAAAGTTCCATCGTCTTTTTGCCCATGTGAAGTTACCAGATTTAATCTTCTCTTCTTTTTACTCTTACAGACATCTTCCTCCATAACCTGCAGTTCTAAATAATGCTTGCTTTATATCTTCTAGACTTATTAGAGTTCGCTGCTCAGCAACCTGAAACAGCAAAACCTGGAAATGTTAAATCTTCAGTTCATGCCTGGTTGATGCAAATTAAGCCTCTTTAGCTAGTTGTATCAATCATCAATGCACATGTAGTTTATTGATATTGGATTCATCTCCAACACTAAGTAGTTGAGAGATCGATTCCCAGTGTAAATAAAACGACTTATTAAAAAGACTGGTAATAATTTCACAATCATACCTCAGAACAAGAAGCTTGCATTGAAAAATCATTGAAACAACTTATAACACACTGCTGAATCTCCAGGCCAAGTGCATCCATAGTGTTCACTGTTGACAGCAGTAGTCCTGGCTTTGTCGCACAGCAAATGTCAATCCGGGTATCAATCTCTCTTCTATTCACATGGAACTGCAAACCAATTTGTGTAAAAAAATTCAATTCAAAACAATAATCTTACAAGCACAGATTTTTGAGCTATTTATTACAGAATAATGTGCAGTTAATTTCTGCAACCATACCTTTGGTGAATTTCTAACTAGCACATCGTTTGGCTTGAGATCTTTTAAGTTGGTGAGTAAGTTAGCTTGATTTGTATCTGAACCTTCTTCACTTTCTTCTTCTTGCAACTTGTTGATCCTCTCTAGAAGTTCCTTCATGTAATCTATGGTGTCTCCAAGTATTGAAGTTCTGTCCATCTGTACACAGTTTTCTATCAAAAACTCAAGACCAGCTAAAAACTTGCAATTCTTAAACAAATACAACCATAAATTTTAGTAGAAACCAATGGAATTGTACAGTTCATTGGTACTGAATCAATTTTAACACTAAGGGATCAGGGATTCAATTGATAGTGAGAGCAAATAAAATGACATAAAAATATAGTAGGAAAAAAAAAGAGATGGGAAAGTATGGGAAATCTACGTCTGAATCTTTGTAATTTAAAAAACATACTGAAGAAGAGATCAAGAAAATTCGAAATGGTATATGTAAAGATTTTTTTAACAAAAAGAGAAATCACAGATATATAGATCACCTTGCTGATCTTGGGAACTATTGATCTAAGCATCGAAAGGCGGTCATTCAATCGCTTTCTTCTCCTCCTTTCAGCCATTAAATTCTTTGAAGGTTGTCCTTCTAACTTCTTAGACTTATTTCTTTTCTCTCCACTACACAATCCCATGCTGAAAACTTGACCATTGACGTTGTTATTACTGCTGCTACCTTGTTGCTCCATTTCAACTTTGCAGCAGTTACTATTTCTTTCTTCAAACTCGAGTTTTCCAAGAATCCCGAACTGATCTTCATCTTCAACCACTGGTGTGTAATAATCTTCTTGTTGGGTTGTTGGAAATGGGGATGTCTGGTCAATCTCAGGCACTACAACTCCTGAGTACCCATCAACAAAAGGGTATGTTTGATCTCTGCTAAAAGGGCATTCAAAACCACCGGGAGGTTCTGTTGCTGATAACATTCCTGCAAACGATGGATTTGTTGTTACCAAACTTGTGCTATCTTCGAAAGTGTCGAAACAGCTCCATTGATTATTAGAGTAGAACTGGTCATTGGCTCTCGTAAATGTTGTCCAAGAATCTCTTCTTGGAGCTTGAAGCAACTCCTCCAAGAAACCAAGCGATGAGAGCTCCATTTTTGTGCGTGTGTTTGCAAGTCACTGCTCAAGAGTAATGTGCCAAAGTGGATGCTTAAAAACATTATGAAGTTGCACCAAGGAAAGGAGCAAGGAATATATTGAAATCCATAAATTCTTTTATATATACTTGATTACTCTATTTTCTTTAATTATAAGAGGCAGTCCAAGAACCACATATTTCAGAGTTAATAATAAAAATTTAACCATTTTAAACTAAATAAAAGCATAATTGAATAAAAAGGTGTGAAAAATTACCTTATGATTAAATAGTGTTCACTTAAGTAGAGTTTTTTTCCTACCAAATCCTGTTGATGATACAATAAATAAGTAATTAACAAACTTAAAATTTCTTTTTTACGAATTAGTTATTGGTTTAGTCATTAACTTGTTGACCTTGAAGAATTTTATGTATTACAAAACAAAATTCAAATGCAAGAGGCACTTGTTGAATGAAAATAGCCCACTTTCTCTAAACAATGAAAATTTTGTTTCTTAATAAACTTAATAATCTAATAATATTAGAGTATTAGCGACAAAGAATTAAAACATTGGGTAAAGTTTACAAATATTTATAGTGTAAACCCTAGTAGGAGTGCTCGTATCATGACAAAAAAAGAACTATATAATGTTTATGATGTGTATTAGAGTAAGAAACAGCATGGCCAAAGACTGAAACGGAATCTGCTTTTGTCACAGATCACCACACTCTCACTCTGTCTCAAGGTGATTTCGTGTCTCTTTCACCGAAATTATCAATCGGACAAAGCCAATTTTTAATCTCCATTCCCTCAGAGCTTTGACCTACAATTATGTCTCAACCCAAAAAAGAATTGGACTTAGCATAATAGACTAAATTATCTCTAATTGATTAATAATTTCACTTCCGTTTTTTGGTTCATTGTTAGTAATGCCAATTTGGATTTAAAGAAAAGTAATCCTACAGACCCATATTTTATGTCGCTTTTATTAGTGTTTTGGGTCCTTTAATTAAGACTTATATATGGATTTGATTGATTTTTTTTTGATTTATTGTCTCTCAGTTCTTGCTTCCATGTAGATATAGGTGTGGAAAAATATGTCTCTGTTGTCTCTTATATGGAAGTTGCAAGTAATAATTGATTCTGGATTGGCCATCTGTTTCAATGTTAATCAGCAGATGTTATTTACCTGTGCTTGTACTTGGAAAGGAAGCCAAGAGGAAAATAGGGCTATGAAAGGAACATCAATTTCACCAAGTAATTAAGTGCCGAGCTTAATTAATATTTCCTCCGTCTTATAATAATAAAAACTAACCACTTTTTACGAAAATTAAAAAATGATAGTTTTAGTAGTTAAATACATTTAATTTAATAATTTTTTTCATTTATACCATTTGATTAAATGCGTTGACAATCAATAAATTAGTTGACAAAAGATATTAAATAAGAGTAATATTATAATTTTGCTAGTAATAAATGCAATAAAAAAATACACTTATATTTTGAGACACCTAAAATGAAAAGTATGTTTATTATTATAAGAAAGAGGACGTAGTAAAATTTATGAATCTTCCAGGCCAAAAAACATTAATCAAAGATGTCAAGTGTAAATTTAAATTTTATCGAAAGAACTAAAGAGATTTTTTTTTTTCTAAAAAAATGCTATAAACTGTCTCCTTTATCATTCTCCTGCAATATTTATCTTTCCATTGGTCCATTTCATTACATTTTTATTCACTTTGACTCTTTGTAGTAAATAATTACAATTATACATTATGAGAAAAAAAAATCAGCCTCAAATTTCAGTGCCATGCATTTATTTCATGCACCAATGAAATATGATATGCACAGAATGGTCAATCGGCTGGTCCTACATTATTTCCGAGAAAAATTTTGGCAACTGTATTCTCGTCCATCTTGTTGAAGAATATCTGATCAAATGAAATAATCCTCCATAACTATCAAGCTGTCAATAGTTAACCACGTACCTTCCCAATTATTGTTCTTGACTAAAAAACGAAGGGACATTTTGTGTGAAAAGAAGCAACAAAAAGAATTCTACACACACCACCGGTTTGGTAGCCCAAGTGGTAAGAACACCTCCCTATTGACTCTAAATCTGGATTCAAACCGTGTGGTATGCGGGTGTGTACATTTAAGAGTTTCTTTACGTTGAATTAAGGTAAAAAAAAAAGAATTCTACGCACCATAATATTTTTTTTTCATTTATCGCTCAGTACACATATAGAGAAGCCTATAATATATATAGGTTACATGAATATAAGTTTGGTTACCAGAGATTTTAATGTTTCATCAGTTTGCATCTTATATTCTTACACTAGCCTTCTATATATTTTGATTCTCATATTGACTAAGAATTAAAGGCAGAAGTTGCTTATAAATATATTTTTTTTTCAATTCTATTGACACTTTTTTTAAAAATAAAACTACGTGGACTAACAATCGGCTCAAAGTGAATAATATTTCGGTTGTGTGTTTTTCATCAATAATTGCACTTAAACAACTGTTTTCTTATAATGTACGATTGGTGTTGTAATTTATTTACGCATTCATTATACCTTTACTACACACACACATATTATTCCTAATTAGCGCCTAGTTGCTTCGTGCACCAAATCAAAAGACTTATTTTTAGGGAAGCCACGGCATCTAATATAGTACTTTGCACTCCTGCAGGCATATGGCACTAATAGAAATAACATGCTCAATGTTTTAAGATATACGCATGTCTAAGTTGTGTATGCCTAATATTTTCACTAGATACTAGAAAGCCTATTGGTATTTCTCCATTTTCGCACCATGTATTATAATTACTCAAATTACTAAATAATATTATCCGGAAACTAACCCAAACAAGCCGATAAGGGTGATAATTTTTTTTTAAGTCAGTTCTTTAAAAATTTTATTCATCTAGAATATGAAGAGACTTTGAAGGAAAAATTTCGAGCTAGCTAGACATTCGTACAAAATTCTTGAAAACCATGCTTATTCGAAAGGCCATGAAAATATGCTATATAAATCTAGAGAATAACGCTTGAAAGAGATACAGCAAGGTGATTTATAATGTATTTTTAGAGCATCGAGAGCAGCTTCCTTGTCGCTAACATTAAATTTAAAGAGTTACGATCCAATATCCTTGTACAATTGGCCTCCTTGGATAGGGATGATAATTAATCACTGGATTTGCAATGTGTACAGTTGTTAATAATTGATAATCAACAAAAGCAAAATGGCAGCACACTTCTCAAGAGAGAGGGGGGAAATGAGGACAAAGCGACCGAGCCATGTGGCACGTGAAAGTGAAATTTAATTAACTTAATTCTCTCCATGTTTTTAGAGGAAACCAACATTTTCCGTATATGCCAAGCTTCAACAAACCCACTCTTATTAATATAATTACACCTCTTTTTCCTTCTGTCCTCTCCTCTAGTTAGATTAAACGTCACATTTGTGTCGACCATGATCCAACCTTTATATTATAGAATATTCGCTTTAAATTCTATGAAGGAATAAAATATATAAGATCAGATTTGTCTTATCGCTGGTGCTATAAATAATTGGCTTATGTTTCGGTTATGCTTAATTTCTGGATATTTGGCTGCTTACAGTTAAATAATCAAACTGTTATTACTTCTAGATTGATGATATCATATACATATTTGTAATATGACACTGCGTAAGGGGCAAAATACACAATCCCTTTGTGCACCAAATTCATGTTGAATCGCCTTTCTCTATAGGGTATAGAATTAGTTACACATAACAAATTAAAGGGTCTCCCAAGCAATTGAAAGAAAGAGTATTCATTATCCTCATAAAAACACTTTCAGAAGTGAATAAACCAATACGATTTTTTTCTTTTTTATTTCAACAAATTTCTTGCAAGATTTCTATTATCAAATCTCGACAAGAATCTTCAAGCATCTAACTTAATTGTAAGAACCAGATAGTTAAATATAATGTAGTAAAACGAATGAGTTCAATATTGCGGTGACAGTTTAAATAAAATAAAATAAAATTTAAATAAGAAAATTTTCATAAATTTATGTAATTTTGTACAAGTTTTCTCTTTAAAAAAATAATTTAAGAGTATTAATCTAGTCATGGACTACTGAGATACAGTGTTTTTACTTGTAGCTAGTGAGATTTAGTTGTTAAACATGGGTTGATCATGAGAAATTTGTACGCATTAACCAATTAAATTCTCTTCAAACAAAGCAAGCAGAAGGAAGAGCCTAGAAAAAAAAATATATTAAATGCTAGCATTGTATGAGACGCTTCAATGAATGATGATGGACACCAAAAGGAAACCGCATGGATTGTGAAGTGACCACGAGAGTACGGAGATTCGATTCCATGAAAAACCGCAGGCTTCTATTATCAATCCAAAACGACAACCAAGCTAGTGGTTTTTTATTTCCTTCTTTTCTTTTTATTTGTTGTTGTTTCCGAAATTCATATATTGCCTAAGTTGATATAAATTTTCTTATTTCAAAGAATGTTATTTATCAAAATGCTTTTAAAATGTGTTAAAATAAACTGCTTTTTGCCTCGAACAACAATAAAATCAAAATGTCTCATATATAAAGGGCTATCCCTATCTTGCAAAAATACAAAGGTCAGAGGTGAGGGTGTGTCTCTAAGGTCACTCGGATAATAAGTCAATAGGAGTATTTTAGTAGAGTTTTGGGGCTTTTTAGCAGTGAAAACTTACCTTAAAAGGAAGAAATTAGATCTATTTGTAGAAGATTTTAGATGAGCAGATGAGATGCTCATGAGAGGAGTTTGAGTTTGAATGAGGAGATTTACTGATACTCTTCCTGTTTCACTTTGAGATGGATGGATGAGTATCAATCTTATTTTAAATCGTAGACTCAACCTGTTGGGCCTTTACGATTTACGCCCTGTAAAAATTAATTTAGTGAATTGCCTTACCTAAATTAAGAAACCATAAAAATGCTGTTATTGTTATGATATATATTTCATAGAATTATCGTATGTATTTGATTAATATATTTACCAATATCAATGTATATTTATAAAATTTAAAATGATGCGTTAATTTTTTTAATCAATAGTGCGAATATATTATTGAGGGCACAACAATCAAATTAGTAGTCGGCCAAAATTTCCCACAAAATCATCTCCATACGATAAGTGGCCTATCTCAAGGACTATCACTACAAGTATAGGATAAAATTATA
>CAODLS010970037.1:0-19712 GCA_948243855.1 Flueggea neowawraea | reverse complement strand
TTTTGAGCAGGCTGCAGCTTCTCTTGATCTCTTACAATTTTCTTGCTCCGTTTGATCTCAAAGTCAACAAAAACCTCATAGTTATTCTGTAAATTTTCGTCTAGATCAATTAGCTGCGTATGAAAGTACTAACATATATATACGATAATCAATCTTCAATGTCAGCACGAAAGTACAGAAAATAGGAAGAGAAAGGGTTTGGTACCTGTCCCACATTGGAAAAGAGCAAACCTCGTTGAGGTGTAAGGGAAGTATTAAAGCAAAAATGAAAATCCAGGCAAATCATACCTTTCTCGGCCTTTTGGCTAAGACCAAGTGTAGTATCTGTTCTTATTAGTTTAATATCTGATACGCGAGTCATTGACTCGCACGATATTAAATTAATTTTTATAGGGGAAGGTCCAACACAGTAGCTTGCTGCTGGGATCCTTGAGCGTCGCCCATGTCTTGCACTACTGCACGGGCCTGGCGCACCCCTTCAATTCCACTCCAATTTTACTATTACTCAGAAAATGAAGAATTTCTGCTTTCGTTAAAGAGTATCCACCATGTCGAGTAATGTGCTGGCTATTGCCCAGTTGAGGCGAATATATCAACCTTTCCTTTTCTGAAGTGAGAAATTTTGTTCTATGGTGTAAGAAAAATCTCTGTTATTTCACACTTTTTAACATACAAAAAGATACAAACTTTGATTGAATTTCATTAAAATACATAGGATCCAACCAAAGGGGCATATACCCCCTTCTTTGCCAATTTGGCTATTCCTTGGAATTATTTTGTGAAGTTGAAACATGCTTTTAGGAATGGTATATAGTTAAAATTAATCTTTTTTTTTTATAAGTTAAAATTATTCTTGATAATCTGTAAATCACAACATTTAGAATAACTTTGTAAGTTTTGAACTTATCAAAAAGAAAAAAAAAAACAAGAAAACTATAAGTTCTGGCTTCTAAAACTCTTGTGAGAGTTCAAACTCTGATTCAATTTGATCTGCACGTTGACGGAGTTCCAATTTCAGGTCATGATAATAAAGGCTTCACGGAATTCTCCGCGTAGAAATGCTTAAGGTAACTCAATGATGATCAAAGTTGAAGAAATAAGATCTCTAAATGACTAGGCAAAGTTCTGAGCATGGTGATGTGTGTCTATTAATCGGATCAATTGTTTTATTACTCTAACAACTACATCTGTGAAGAGAAACATGAATACCTTGTCTGGAAAACATATTTGTACTGGAGCTTAACCATATTGTCAATTAGAGTCTACACCAATTTAGTTAAAAAACATTTGCCCAAGGAAATTATGTCTAGGCTTAATCTTTTTCTGTGATGCCTCACTACTATAACAGGCTGGGAAAAGTTTGCTTTTGACGAAGGGGTTAAGGTTCTGTCCTACATCGAAAAAACTTGGAGAAGAATGTCAGAACATGCCTATAAATAATGTGTTGAGAACAACGTTCAATATACTTACCTGGACGGGGTGGATGGGTGACCTCCATTGCACTTGGGATGGGCATCAGCCTAAGGTCTCCCCATGTTGGGAGAGCCTACGTCGTAATTTGTGGCAGTGGGGGCCTGCGTTCGCGCGGCCCCTGTCAATTTCAGTTAAAAGTGTTTTAACTTGTCTTCGGGAACCATAATACGAGTCACTCTCACGTGTTGAAGGAAGTTGTCTTCTAATGTAAAGACTGGTCGGGTTTCATTGCACGTTCTTGCGGTAACGACGAACGTTAGCCATAGACGACTGCCGTGAGCTTTTAGCGGCTTGACGTTTAAACTTTTATGTGGGGATCTAATGAATCTACATAAATTGATGAACGACAGCACACGCAGAGAATGTGAATTGTTTCTTCTATAAGTTGAACACATATGATAGGTTGCATTTCATGCATGCTTTATATTGCATTTCACGTTTATTTTGCATTATAAATTGTGGTTATTCGTGTCTTTTTATGTTGTGTTTGTCTATTTGATAGTTTAGGTGGAAGGTTGGTGATATATGTGAAGTTGGAGCTGTTTTGGAGCATTTCAGCGTAAAATGCATTACGGCATGACCATGCCATAGTGGTCGCGAAGACCGGGCTCGACTTATTTGCATTGGGCGGCGTGTTTTCACTATTGGGTTTCGAGATT
Organism: Flueggea neowawraea; assembly: GCA_948243855.1. Taxonomy (NCBI): domain Eukaryota; kingdom Viridiplantae; phylum Streptophyta; class Magnoliopsida; order Malpighiales; family Phyllanthaceae; genus Flueggea; species Flueggea neowawraea. The sequence goes on along the minus strand of CAODLS010970037.1, from coordinate 17,580 downwards.
TGAGCATCTAAGACGTGTCTGAAGGCTGTGGACTTAGTTTTACTGTTGGAACAATCATAATTACATTATTATTATTATTTTGTCATTAATAATTACATTAGGATTAGGTTGTTAGAGGAACTACCTATAAATGCTCTATTTTGTCATTGGCGGCTCTTCTTCTTCCTCCTCGATTAAAGAACGTGAATAGTAGCTGTTATCAACTTTTGTGGCTTTCTTCCATTATCATGTGTAACTAAACACCTATCTAGTCGAGGTATTTTCGAAGTTCAATCCTAATATGTTGTGAGACTTTTATTTTAATTGTTATCAAATATTTTGAGTATTTATTTAGTTTATGTGCCTTAATTCCTTTATTATTATTTATGTTGATTGCATGATTCGGCCGGTTGTGTGATTGGATGAATAATATACTGTTATTTAGGATTATTTGTGTGCCACAACAGTCCTAATTTAGGTAACAAATAACGTGAATTTATGTGTTGGACATTGTTCATTGTTATGGAGCTGAATAATCTAGTTTAAATAATCACGACATTTTCAATTTTACTGGCTAGGATAGGAGTCTCTTTGGTTCTTACTGCTACCATAGATTAAACCTTGCAGGGCGTCCAGATGGTTGTCTAGTAGTTAGGAAAATAGTCTGCATGACGTCCTGGAGATATCGAACATGTAAGAAGAGATGAGTTAATCGAGTGCGTCACCGTTAACGTTAACTCTGTCTATTTGAATGTTTGATATTTATCTTTCATGTCTGTGATCAACTGAAAGGATTGAACGGGAAAATACTTTGGCTAGACTTTATCATTATTGAATTTCTATTATTTTTCTATTACTGCAATTTTATTTCTCATTGCGAATTTTTATTTGTGCTTGCTTTTAATCTCAGTTTCAACTATATTTTCCTTAAATTTATTTTATTTTTCTATTTCGACAATTAAACATTTCTGCACTAGTCTCTGTGGTTCGACCCTGCTTACTGCTATACTCGTTATTTATTTTCTGAGCAGGTTAATATTATTTTGGTGGTTTGATGACTTATCAAATTTGGCACTGTTGTCGGGGATCGATGTTTTTCAATTTTGTTTATTTGCTTTACTACTGATATTTTTTTTACTATTTTGCAAGCGTCATTCCTTGTCTATAGATAGTCTTCTGAAACAGAGATGGCTGGAAATAATGACAATGCACGTCCTATTGTTCCACCTGCGCTTCCACGTGAGCAAACTTTGAGAGAGTTGGCTGCACCACCTGTTGCTCAACAACTATTGTGTATTCAGTATCAACGTTTGGGTGCTCCATTTGAGTTAAAATATAGCTTGATTCAGCTTCTACCGAGGTTCCATGGCGTGGAGAATGAGGATACAAATAAGCATCTTAAGGAGTTCCATATTGTTTGCTCAAGTCTTATTCCTCAAGGCATTCCAGAAGAGCAGATCAAACTGAGGGTATTTCTTTTCTCATTAGTTGATCGGGCAAACGAGTGGTTCTTTTATTTGTCTCCAGGTTCGATTGATAAGTGGGATGATATGGTTAAATTGTTCTTGGAGAGGTTCTTTTCTGCATCCAGAGCTGCGAACTTAAGAAGGGAGATTTGCAGTATCAAGCAGAAAGATACTAAAATTTTGTACGAGTACTGGGAGATATTCAAAAGACTTCAAGCAAGCTATCCTCAACATGATATTTTTGACCAACTCTTAATTCAATATTTTTATGATGGTCTTCTTCCTTTGGAACGCAGGACGTTAGATGCTGCTAGTGGTGGTGTAGCCATCAGCAAAACACCTAAGGAGATTCGAGAGTTGATTTCTGGCATGACTGCAAATTCATAACAATTCAGTTCCAAACCCGAATGTACTACTAGGCGTGTTAATGAGGTAACTGCTAAACCTTTTGATTCAAGACTTGATGATATAACCTCTCTGTTATATCAAACTGTAGCTTTGGTGAATAAGGTAGCTGCCAGTCAAGGGCAATCAGTTCAAAAAGTGCAAGTGTGTGTGATTTGTGGTGTTCAAGGATATTCTTCATATTCATGATCATCTTTGTATGATGATGATTCTTGGGCCCAAGTTAATACTATCAATAATTTTGAGGGGCAATCGCATAGGAGATATGATCTGTATTCTAACACAAACAAACCTAGGATGGAAAGATCATCCAAACCTGATGTATGGAAATAACAACAATTCAAGTCAGAATTCTTCTCATCAACAGTATGTTCAACGACCTAATAAGCCACAAAGACTGGAAGAAATTGTGAAGAACTTGGCATTGTCTACTCAGCAGCTTACAACTTCTACACACAACTTTCAAGTTCAAACTGAGGCAAGTATTTATGAACTAAAAGATCAAATGAATAAGCTAACCACTTCTATGAATAGGCTTGAAAATCAAGGAAGATTGCCATCCTATCTTTAGATAAAATAGAGGCAAAATGTTAGTGCCATCAATCTTAGGAGTGGAAAAGAAATTCCCAGTTTAGACACAACACCACGACAACATGACCATGCTATAACCACCACAACATAAACAATAGCTTTGAAAAATTCCAAAGAAATTTCAGTGGTTATCAATCCTGAAAGGCCACCCTTTCCACATAGATTAGCAAAGAAAAATAAGGCTTTGGATGATCAATAAGTGTTGGAAACATTAAAGAAGGTTGAGATTAATATTCCTCTGCTTACAGCAATTAAGCAGGTACCTCGTTACTATAAGTTTTTGAAGGAGTTGTGCAATAGAATGAACAAGCTGAAGGGGAATAAATAAGTTTGCATGGGCGAAACTGTCTCTGTTATGTTACAGAAGAAGATGCCCATTAAGCAGAAAGACCCAGGTAAGTTTACTATACCTTGCAAAATTGGTAATGTAGGAATTGAACAGGTTATGTGTGATCTTGGAGCTTCTATTAATTTAATGTATTTTTCTGTTTATTCTACATTGAATGTTGGGTCTTTGAAGCAGAATGGTGTAGTACTAACCTTGGCTGACCATTCTAGTGTCTTTCTTGAAGGTGTTCTAGAGGATGTTTTGGTGCAGGTCAACGATTTAGTTTTTTCTGCAGATTTTATGTACTAGATATGGAGGATGATGGCACAAACAATTCAAGAATGTTGTTGTTAGGGAGACCTTTTCTGAAAACATATCGCATAATGATAAATGTGCATGAAGGGAAGCTAACCATGGAGTTCAATGGTTCTAGGATCGAATTCAATATCAACAAAGCAATGAAGCATTCAAATGATTTTTCTTCTATTTTTGTTGTTAATTGTATTGACCCATTAACAAAAAAATATTTGGAGTTGCATGTTGGTGACATTTGGAGGATGTTACTGCAATCAGGGTGAAAAATAATAAGGAACTAAAAGTACCTGACAATGTGACGTTGTTAAGGCATGACCATGTCGTAAGCAATAAAACGACAACAGGGGCTTCAACGGTAAATATTTCTTTACTTGATACAACCAAGAATGAGCCCATGTTTGTTAGGTTACTGCAAAAATTTGCACCAAGAAAAAGAAAGCAAAAAGGGAGTGTGTGGTGTATGTTCCAAAGAACGATGTTGCCATAATTCATAAGAAATTGGCACCAAAGAAGAATAATCCAGGCGCAAAGATTTATGTGCTCAATGACAAGAAAGGATAAACATTCAACTTCGTCCAACTAAGATGATGTTAAAGAAGCACTTCTTGGGATACAACCGAAGGTTTTTATCACTCTGTCTTTCTATTTCATTTTATTTCAGCAATTTTAATATTTTTGTCCTATAAGTTTTTGGGTTGAATTGATTACACTTGGTTTTGAGTTTGGTGTTGTTTCAATGTGTGCATTAGGTGAAATTTTGTTTTTAGAAAAAATGTGGGGAATCTTCTTAACATAGGAAGACGTTGAAATCAATCACTGAAATAATGGCATTTTAGCTCTTATCTATGCGACACCCATCACGGTGAGGAACCGCCGCATCCATCTTCACCCTAAACCAAGATAAGCATTTCTTCAACCTTTCTCACTTTTTATTTTATATTGTCTTTACACATTGAGGACAATGTGAATTTTATGTGTGGGGACAGGAATTTGTTTGTGTTTTTCGATTTTTATTGTGATTTTTACTTTTATTTTTAAGTGACTTTTGTTGAATTTTTAAAATTTTATGCACTATTTGTGTTGTTTTTTGTTTATTTGTCACATATTATTTCTTTTTGTATATGCATGTCACATTTAGTTTTATATGAATTCACTGCTTATTGTAATGTGTTTTTGTGTGAACTTGTCTTCAAAATTTGATTGATTAAAACTTTAAGTGGCTTTAGCTCCCAAAAGCCTTCATATATCCATTCGTGTATAACTTGGATTTCTATGCATCTTAACTTCAGGACAAAATAACCCTTAGTAATAGAGCTCAAAAGGAATGGTTGAGATTCACACAAACCCATGTGAGATTTTGGGACTTAAACACATTCTATTTTCTTGTTGTGTGTAATTAATCATTCATAGTAGGACCCTGTAAGGATTTTTTATGAAGTGTGTTTTGAAAACCACACCATTTCAATTGAGACACTGAAATGTCGAAAGGCATTGTTTGTCAACCCATTGTTTTATCCTTTCTTTCAACATCCACATTTTAAGTTAATCCTTTGTTTATCCACTTTGAGCCTTATATATTTTTCTTGTTTAAACTCGTTTTCACCAATTCAATTTAGTTCAAAAACTTCAACATTTGCACCGTAAGTTGAGATATTTTTATTAGTGATACATTGCCAAGTTAATTTTTATGTTAATGCTTTGAGTCAATTTGAAATTGGGCATGCTTTTATATGATTTTTAGTGCTTAAATTGTCAAGAAGCATGGCTGCCCAATTTTGATTTTGTATTGAAACGTGACGTTGCTATAAGTTCAAAAAACAAAAGAGAAAAAAAAAAAGAGAAGAGAAGAGAAAGATAAGAGAAAAGCAGGAAAAAAACAAGAAGAATAGCAACGTAAAAGAAAGAAAAATGTGGTTTGGGCAGCCTTGTCTTGGAACAAATGGAGACTTGTGATTTTATTTTGCATTAACATTTTATATGTATATAGTTGGCATGTATCACTTACTTTTATTGTCCTCTCTCAACTTTTTTAACCCTTGTTTTTAGTCCCATTACAAGCCAATGTAAAGCCCTTTTTTATCGGTGTTTTGGTTTGAATTTTATAGTGGTTACGATTTGACTTCGTACCAAATTTTGGGAAGACTTGCTATACATCACTTTGAGCATAAACATTGTATCTAAACACTTTGAGAGATAGAGTGTAACTTGTGAGGGTATGAATCTGGCTATCCTTTTTTGGGAGCATTACTAATGTGGAGACGTTCTTTTTAAGATTGTCGGCTAACCTAGAGTTAGTTGTGTTTTCTCTTCAATATTCAATGCAAGTCAATTTGGGTACTACACTATGTGGGGGTAAAAAGGGTGATTGGTAGTTTAAGGTTCTTAATTGTTTAAAGTTATTGAATGCTTAAGGACAAACATTGTTTAAGCGTGGAGAGATTTGATAGGTTGCATGTTTTATGTGTGTGTGTTTATGTTTTATTGGTTTCTTTGGTTGTTTAGGTGGATGGTTGGTGAAACATAAGAAAAGGGAGTTGTTTTGATGCATTTTGTTGCTGACTGCATTATGGCATGACCATGCCATAGAAGATGTGAGGATTGCGCTGACTTATTTGCATTGGACAATATGGTGGGACTTATGAGCCTCGGGATTTGAGCCTTGTGGACGTATCTGAAGGCTTTTACTTGGTTTTTAGTGCTGGAACAATACATTAACATCATTATTAGCATTTTGGTAGCTATATTTTAGGAGACTTAGGTTTAGATTGAGACCTATATTTAAACCTTTTGTTCTCCTCATTGACGGCTCTCTTTTCCCATTCTCGCACATCTTGGGCAATCCATTTCTCTTTTGATTTTGGTTTTCCTCCTCAATTATGTGTAACTAAACATATCACTGGTTGAGGTATTTTCGAAATTCTATCTGTTTGGGCTGGGAGACTTTTATTTAATTGTTATTAAGTGTTTCAAGTATTTATTAAGTTTTTGTGCCGTAGTTCCTTTTTTTTTGATTGATTGATAAGGGCTCATTTATTTTTTGACTGAAATAATATACTGCTATTTAGGATTGACTGAGCAGTTCTCGTTAGTTCTAATATATGTAGTGAATAACTTGAATATATGTGATTGTACAACTTTCAATGTTATAGAACTGAATAATCTGGTTTAAATGAATTATGGCGTTTTTGGTTTCACTGGCTATGATAGATGTCTCTTTCGTACTTACTGTTGCCATAGATTAAATCCTGCAGGGCGTCTCAAGGGGTTGTCTAGTGGTTCGGGAAATAGTCTGTAGGACGTCCTGAGGCTATCAAATAAGTAAGAAGAGATTGGTCATTTGAGCACGCCATCAGTTGCTATAACTCTATTTATTCGAATGCTTGATATATATTTTTTGTGTCTGTGATCAAGTAAAAACACTGAACTGATAAGTACCTTAGCTATACTTTATTATTATTGATTTCCTCTTGATTGAATTTCAATTTTGTTTACTTTAGTTTATTGTTTTTGTCTGCTTTGATATTTAATCTTCGTTCGTTACATTGTCTTGTTTATATTCTTATTTTATTGTTGTTTTTCTTTAAAATAAATAAATTTTACCAATATTTGTGGATTTGACTTTGTTCACTGTTATTTATAAAATATTATTTTTTAATAAGAATTAATTTATTGGGTTCGACACTCATCATAAGCACGATGGACAACATCTTGAGGCACACATTTCTCACTACTCATATTGATACTCTATCAAAATATGTAGTAACTTGAACATCAGAGATTCTCTCAGAGAGCAATCCAATCTCAAAGTGTTTTGTGTTTGCAAATTTTCTAATATGTTTTGAAGTTCTTTTTTATTTGTGTATTATCTATTATTATTGTTCGAGTTTTGAGGTAATGACACCAACCATAAAAGAACTTTACCTCCCATGTCAAAACTTCATTAAACTATTGAAGCAGTTAAAAAGCTGTAGAAGTTAAGCATTATGAAACATTAGGAAAAGACAAACACAAGACAAAGTGGTACTAATTTTTCCAATAAGAAAGACTTTTCCACTACAACTCCATCGTGAACTCCTTTCTCTGCGTCCTCTGTCTCCCTTTTCTCATCCCTCTACTTTTCTCTTCTCACCACATCTTTCCCACTCTCCTCTCTTCTGTATATTAGTTTTCTGATTGATTTTGAGCTATACTTTTGTCTTTCCGTTCATGTCTTCGCTGACGTTGCTTCACTCTTCATTGCAGACTAGAGATCTTTTCTTTAATGAGAAGCTCTAATGGCTGCAACAGCAATGGTTTCTGTATTTCTCGGATAGGTATGTTTGCTCATCACCTCATTTGAATTAAATTAACCTAGTCGCTTTTTTTTTTTTCTTCTTTTTGACTGCTCATTGTAATGAAGATCTCGAATTTATGGGAGTAGAGAATGTTCTTTCAATTATTTTATTATAAAAATAAGAAAATTTCATGATTTGTGTTTAAATTAAAAATATTATATTATTTTGTTGTAAATTAGATAAAATAATATAATAAAGGTAGACTATCAATTTTTATTTAAAAAAATAGATTAATTTTTCATCATTAACTTCAAATTTCAATTAGTCTGAAAGATTGAAATAATGTTAGATCAAATTATTTTTAAATTTTTGGGAAAATTACCGTATACCGAAGAAAAGTAAAAATATTGACAAAAGACGGTTTGAAATCCTTTTAAGGAAATACTTTTTTCGATTTGTTATTAAAAAAAAACATAGTTCTTATCAAACAAAATTTAAAATAGCCGGTTTATGTTTTTATTAACTTTGACTTGATAGTTTTTCATTTATCACTTTTTTGACCTTTCTGTCAATTTGTGTAAAAATAGTTTTTTGGGGAATTGGAAAGATTGGGCTGGTGGACAGTTTCCGTTCTTAAACGACGCGTTTTACAGCACTTGGCGCAAATTGGTAAAAGCATCGTATCGCGTTGGGTTCATGTAAATCATGGGAAATAGGAGCTATTCCCTACAACAAGGTTATTTCATTTCTTCTTAATGTATAATCTTTCTCTCCACTCTCTAGTCTCTACGTCCCACTAAAACCTCTTTCTCTCATTCCTCAGATCCTCTGCAGATTGAAACTAAGCATGTCCAACCTTGGTCACATGTCTTGGGGTAATTAAATTCTGTATAACATCATTTTCTTATCTGATGTTTTCTTGTATATATAGTTAAATTGAGGAGGATGTGTAAATGTTGTGAATTTGTAGGAGGCTATGGTGAATCTGGTGCTGGGCACGGAGCTTCGGAAGATCAGGATGAAGCTGGGAGAAAGAGACGCAAACACAACGAAAGTTGCCAAGCTTCTCGGAAACGGGTTAAGGTACTACAATAACACTGCTTTCTCTAATTTTTTTGAGTTTTACGTAGAAAAACAAACCACACTGTATAGATAGGTACTGTCGGGTGTATGGATGAGATGTGATTTGTATGATCAGACATTAATCCTTATTCTTAGTAGCGTTATTATGAGAAATAAATTAAAGTATTTTTGTTGTGATTGTTTTTGTAGTTTGTATTGATATCCTGCAAACCCTGTTGTGTGTTGGCTATTAAATATTTTTGCTCTTAAATATGAATATGTTTGGAAATGAGCAATATTTTCGGTTTAAAGATCTAGATTTGTTAACCTTAGTTTTTATCTTTTTGGATAGAAATTTTTACGTAGTTTGGTTTAGGCAATTCCAAAATTATATTGAAAATATTTAACAATCATTTCCACCTTTTATTTAGTTGCAGAGGTAATCATTTTATGCATATTTAGTCGTTACATTATTTCGTTTTGCAAAATCTTAAATTCAATCCTTCTAGACTTAACAACTGTGAATTTTGACTCATCCTTACTGTTTAGGAAAACATAAGAATGCGATGAAAGAATATGCATAACTTCAAGGATATCTAGGTAATTACTAATTAGTCCTTAATTATTCATTAAAAACATAGTATCTTGAGGCATTTGAAACCTTTATTTTATGAGCTAAAAGCTGAACTGAAACTCATGTAAATCAAATTAGTCTGAAAGGGGAAACTCACAGAACACGATGAATATATGTTGTATAGTCATTCAATCTTATTTTTCACGGCAAGACGAAGATATGTTTTATGTCTCTGTCTATAAAAATACTAACAGTTCCTGCATATTTACTCATTGCATAGTTTCATTGTGCATTGTGAAGCATGTGAAACATTTATCTTGTGTACTAATAAGATGAACTGAATGGTGTGAATTAAATTAGTCTGGAAAGAGATGCTGACCAGACTAAATGAATTTATGTTGTAGTGATTCGACCTTATTTTCACAGATTGACAAAGGAAATCTGAAAAAACGTATTGATGCACTGAAAGTTGAAGTTGCGGAGGAGGAAATGACAAATAGAAATCTTGATCAGGAGAGTATGATGATTGAAAATCTGAAACTCTTGAAAACCTGGAAAAATGAACTGCAAGTGGAATTTGCTAACAAGGAGAAAGAAGTCTCTAATCAAAATATGAAACTGGAGGAACTGTCAAAGGATCCAAATTTGGTGCCACAGGTTCATTTGTCTCTCTTTAGTTCATTTGTTTGTCGAAAATTCAAACATTAACGTGAGATCGAGTTACTTCAGCTTTATTGACATTTGAGTACATAATTAACGAATTTTAGAATTTCTGAAATTCCTCAAAGGGTTATTAGATGATTTTAAACAGTAGAATTAACCAATTTTCTCAATTCATTATTTGCCTTGCACACCTACGAAATATATAGAGCATAACTGAAACTACAACATAGACAAAATCTTCAATTGTAAAGAAACGTACTTAACTTTTTTGTTCAATAATCGTACTTACACTTTTGATAAGCTAATGACATGTGCTTTTGTTTATAATCATTCTGGCAGCTTGGATTTCGCAGCCTTGAATTTGAGATGCTCAGAGACGAACTTGCTATCTTGACTCAGATTACCAATTGGGATGACTGGGAGTCAGAAAAATTAGAACTCAAGAATGAAGTCGGAGAACTGGAAAGGAAGAATAAGAATCTGAAAACTCACAGCCACGTTTTGGCCGAAAAGATACTCCAGGACTGTAAACAGGGGAACCCATCAGGACACTAAGCATTGTGGAAGGACAGTTATACCGTAAGTCTATTTTCTTTTTCAAGAAGAAAACTTAAAAAGACTTCAAACAATGTTACAGTCTTAATTTTACAGTTTTCGATCTTTGTATTGTCATTTTCCTCTTGATTTAAACTTGTTTATATTATCTCTTCAAGCACTTGGCTCTACAAACATATGTGTTTATGTTTTAGATACTGGGGATCAAATGAGTATTTGCACGTTTTGTTGTGTTCAGTTTTCTTGCCCTAATGATGATGACGGTGGTAGCATTTCTCGTAATAATTTGGCTTTTCACATATATAGGAATCCTGAATTAAATGAGATTGATTTTGATCCATATTGCAAATAGTTATAATAAAATGGACAAGTAATGTGATTAATTTAGATCCAATTTGTCATTAGTTGAAGCACTAGTCTATGGATAAAGTTTTTCTACATGATAATTATGAGTCTCTGACATTATCGTAATAACTTGACTTTTAACGCATTGCAATTTTGAACTATCAACAAAATGTACCTATAATTCTTGTACTGATTAGTATTTATTGATTTATTTTATCTTTAAATAATTATTTTAATTTTTTTTAAGAAAAAAAGAGAAGCTTCATTAACTCAATTAGCTGCAATAATAGTGGAAATACAATAGGGATTTTAAACCCCAAACAAAAAGACTAGAATGTAAACCTACTTCTTTAACCAAAGTATGTGCGGTAAAGTTTGTTGACTTCTTAGTAAACTCAACTTTAACATCTCTCAAAGTTGTTAATGACTCTCTATAATCCTGAATCAATTGATCAAACATAGAAGTGTCATTAGACTGTTAAAAGATTGAGGAATGCCAAACGATGTCGTTTTGACTAAAACAATGCTACTTGAATTCTGTCCTTTTCTAAAAATTCTTTAATTGGAGATTATAATTATATCTTTTTGGCTTTTTTCAACCACTTTTAATAAGTTGCTCTGTGGGCTTGCCACATGACCTGTTCAGTGTGACAAGTAAAAGCAAAAACAAACGACACATTGGCACCAGATTATCTTTGAAGCAAAACTCAAAGTTCAGGATTTCTATAGTTATTTTTTAAAGTACAAACTATTTTTGATATAAACCTAAAGGTCAGGTTATTTTAAGTTATTTACTCTAGTCAAAACTATTTTCTACTCTATTTAGAAATTATAAAGAGAGAATTAGATTTCTATTTTTTTTACTTGAATCATTAAAAGAGACAATAACTGAGTTTTAAAAGTGCATTAGAGATGTTCTTAGTCAGCATTTTTATATAAGTTTTTGTTTATTACAAATGTATTTGGGGCTTAAAAGTGTAATGTTTCCATATTTGGGGTTGCAGCTCAAGTTTTGAAACCCTAGCCACCACTCTACCAGGGCCACCTTTGTACCCCGCTATCTCCCTCATGGTCTTACGACCTCCCTATCTCGTTGTCTCTTCCGTCTCATCGCTATCTTTAGGTCTTTGTCATCTTCTTTCTCTTGGTCTCACTGTCACCTCTCTATCACGCTGACGAGCCACCAGAAAAATTCTTTGGAGATCCTGATGATGAAAGAAAGCATGTTGAAGATCCATAGAAGAAGAAGCAAAGACAAACAAAGCTCTACATAGCACAAACAGCGAGACAAAAAGGTAGTCAAGGCAATGAAATTGCAACTGCACATCCTTTCGCCATAGTGACACATACAAAATGCCCATTTCAAAAGCCTAGGATCGCAAGGGCCAGGAAATCATAGATTACAAATCTCACACGTCATTTGTTGAAATTGCAACATTGAGAAAAAAAGTGTCTCGCCCCTCCACTGAGAGATGATGATGGGTAGGAAAGGAAAGAGAGGCTCGTGGAGAGAAGGAGAGAGTCAATTGGTGATTATGGAGAAGAAAAGAAAGCGAGGAGCGTGAGATACAAATTTGTTCTATTGTTGATGTTATAATCTTGATTGTTCCGTTATAGATATTATAATACTTGTGGTTGTATATTAGAAATTTCAATGTAAAAAAAAGACAGGTTGTGAAAATTCCTCTTTTTAATTTCTCGACATTTGCTCCATTCGCACCCTCTTCTTTCTCTGTCACCACTCTTTATCACTATTGTTGCTCTCCTCTCGCTCGATTGATTCTTACCCCCACTGCTCTACTCTATCTTTATATATCTCTCACCATCGTTGCTCTCATTTCTTTCTATCTCAATCGTTTTGCTATCTTTTCCATCAACGATGCTAACGGCTCCTCAATAGGGAAAAATGTCAAACTCGAATGACGGAGATCAGGAGAGAGGTGAGAAAGGTTCCAGATACGGATTGGGAATAGACATCCAGAGAAAGGTGGCAATTCACAAACGAAATTCGAGAGAGAGGTTATGGAGTGAACAGAGGCAGGTTGGGAACACAACGACAGTGACACTCCAAACCCTAGCTGAACCATTTGTCAACATATTAGTAATGAATTAGAGTACTAGTCCTTGAGATTTTTTAAAATAACAAGTTAGCCTCTAAATTTGCAATCAGTCCTGAAATCAATTTTAAGTTGTATTTGTACACAAATTGATAGGTTGAATTTCATGCATATTAATGTTGCATTTTATGTTTGTTTTGCATGGTGAATTGTTGTTATTTATGTGTTTTTACGTAATGTTTACTTCTTTGGCTATTTAGGTGAATGGTGGCTGAAAAGGTGATGCAACAGTGCTGTTTTTTAGGTAATTGGTTTTGAACTGCATTATAGCATGACCATGCTGTAGTAGGCACAAAAACTAGGCTGACTTATTTGCATTGAGCAGCATGTTTAGACATTATAGGCTTTGGGATTGGAGAATACTGGATGAAATTAGAAGGCTTTTTAGAATACTGTAGCCCCTCAAAATATTCAGCACAAAAAAATGCCACAGATTGATATGCTTTAAGGATTAGAAGAAATTGTGAGATCCTTGGCATTTTCCACACAACAACTTCAAGCATCCACATAACAATTTGAGACCTTTGCACAACAATTTTAGTCAACAACAGAGGCAAGTATTTATAAAATTAAAGATCAACTTAGCGAATTGGCCTCTTTTGTTAACAAAAATTAAGGAAAGTTGCCTTCTCAGCTTGATATCAATCCAAGACAAGATGCTAGTGCCATTGGCCTTCGAAGTTGGAAGTTCCTAGTGCAGAAAAACTACATCATTAACCACTGAAATACAAGCAATATCTCCTAAGAGTTCCAATGACATGCCAGTGATTGTGAATCCTAAAAATTTGCCTTTCAAACATAGATTGGCAAAGAAAAATAAGGTCTTGAATGATCAAGAAGTACTAGAAACATTGAAAAAGGTTGAGATCAATATTTCTCTGCTCATAGAGATTAAGCAAGTGCCAAGATATTGCAAGTTAGGAAGACTTTTCCTGAAAACAGGCCGGCCAAAGATAGATGTGCATGAGGGGACACTTACAATAGAGTTTAATGGTGTTATAATTACATTTAGCATCATTGAAGCAATGATGCATCCTAATCATTTTTCTTTTATTTCTACTGTTAACTGTACTAACCCATTGATGGAAATATTTTTTGAATTGCATGGTGATCATTTGCAGGATGTTAGTGCAATCATGGTGAAAAATACGGAATTGAAAGATGTTGACAGTCTTAGTGTTTTATGACTAAGCAGAAACAACAACAAAGGCTTGGAAGATAAATATTTCTTTACTTGATACAACGAAGCATAAGCACAAATATGTTAGGTTCTTGGAAAACATTTGCACCAAGAAAAACAAAGCAAAAAGGGAGAGTGTGGTGTATGTTCCAAAGAACAAGTCTATCATAATTCATAAGAACTTGCCACCAAAGAAGAAAGATCAAGGTGAAAAGATTTATGTGCTCAATGACAAGAAAGGATGAATATTCAACCTTCATCCAGCTAAGACGACGTTAAAGAAGCGCTTCTTTAGAGGCAACCCAAGTGTTTAATTCCAGTTTTATTGATTTTTCAATTCTTCATTCTCTTTTGGTTCTAATCCTTTGTTGCCCAAGAATTTTGTGCTTTCAATGTTGTTTTCAGTCCATATAGCTCTAATCACATTCTTGTGATGATTCAATGCTCTTCTTGGTGAGATATGATATGAAATAATTGTGGGGAGGTGCCACCTTCCAATTTAAACGAGTTTCGACATGACCATGTCGTAAGAATGTCGTATTTTATTTCTTGTTATGTTTTTCATATTACATTCTATTTTTGTGTGAATTTTCTGCTTAGTTTAGTGTGTTTTAAGTGGGATTGTCTTTGAAATTCAAGAATTTAAAACCTCAAGTGTCTTAAGGTCTAAAGTCCCTTATGCACCCTCTTTTGTATGACTTGAGTTTCTGTGCACCTTGGTTTCAATAATAGATAGCTCTAGTACTAGAACTAAAAAGGCTTAGTTGAATTAACACAGAAGACCATTTGAGCTTTTGAGACTTTAAACACTTTATCTTCTTATTGTGTGCGAATTAATCATTCCTAGTAGGACCCTACCAGAACTTGTTGTGAAGTACATTTCAAGACTAAACTTTTACAAATTGAGACATTGAAACGATGAAAGGCATTGTGTGTTAACCATTTGTTTCAACCTTTTCTTTCAGTATCCACATATTTAATCAATCCCTAGTTCACCCCTGTTGAGCCTAAGACTTTTTCTTGTTTTAAACCCCATTAATGAATCTCATTTTGTTCTTAAACTCTAACATTTGCAACTTAAGTTGAGAGGTTTTTGTTAGTCACCATTGCCAGTTGGTTTCTTATGTTGATGATATGATTTGATGCTTCATTGGATATGTCCTACATGTGATTTTGGTGATTATTTTGCAAAGAAACACAGCTGCCCAAGTGTAAATTATGTATTGGAAAATAGTGTTGCAATTGTTATTCGAAAAAAAGAAAAGAGAAAAAAGTGAAGAAAAATAGAATAAATCCAAGGAAATCAGAAAAGCAACGTCAATAAGCTGAAGTATTTTGGGGTAGCCTTGATATGAAAAAGAAAGGATATGAATTTTATATTGGTTTGCATCAACTTGGCGTGTTATGGAAGATGGCATGTGCCACTTGTTTTTATTGTTTATTCTCAAATTTTTAAAACCCTTGTTGTAGCCTCATTACAAGCCAATGTAAAGACCTTTTTTTTATCGGTGTTTTGGTTTGCACTTTATTGGTGGTTATGATTTAGCTAAATGCCAAGTTTTGGAAAGACTTACAATAAATTGATTTGAGCGTAAGCACTTAACCAAAACACTTTGAGAGATAGAGTGAAACCTATGAGAGTGTGGATTTGGATATCCTTTTTTGGGGGCATTACTAGTGTGAAGATAATCTTTTACGATTGTCAGCTAACCCGATGTCAGTTGTATCTTCTCTTGAGTATTCAATTCATATCAATTTGGGCATTACAATATGTGAGGATATGTGAGGGTAAGGAGGTTAATTAGGAATTAACATTCTTGACTGTTTTAAGCTGTTGAATGCTTGAGGACAAGCACTATTTAAGTGTGGGGAGATTTGATAGGTTGCATTTCATGCATATTTGATGTTGCATTGTATGTTTGTTTTGCATGGTGAATTGTTCTTATTTGTGTGTTTTTACATCACCTTTGCTTCTTTGGTTGTTTAGGTGAATGGTGGTTGAAAAGGTGGTTGAAAAGGTGATGAAATGGTTTTGTTTTGGAGGTAACTGGTTTAAAACTACATTATGACAGGACAATGCTATAGTAGGCGCGAAACCTAGGTTGACTTATTTGCAATGGGCTTGTCTGGACATTATGGTCCTTAGGATTGGAGAATGCTAGATGAAATTAGAAGGCTTTTAGCATTATTTTCTGCTAGAACAATGCTCTCTTATTATTATTATTATTATTATTATTATTATTATTATTATTATTATTATTATTATGATTATTATCATTATTATTTGATTATTATCACTACTACTACTACTACTACTACTACTACAATGATTATTATCATTATTATAATTATTATTATCATTACTATTATGATGATTATTATTACTATTACTATGATTATTATGATGATTATTATCATTGCTACTACTACTACTACAAAAACTAGGAAAAGTGTTCAACTACTGGAATCCTGGATTATGCGCACCAAAAGAAGCAAGACTGTCAGCAACCTTATTACCCTCCCTCAATAGGTGAGAGACCACCACCAACATATGATCTAGACATTTAAGGCATTTGTTCCATTGAAGCCGACAACACCATAGGACTTTCGAAGACCTTGTTTTGAACAGTGGAACCATGTAGGTTGAGTTACTCTCCAGCCAGAGATTGTGCCAGCCTAATTCAAAAGCTTTTGTAATGGCAAATATTGCTTCTTTCAGCTCAGATATGAATGTCATAACTTCACCAGTAGAGAATGCAAAATCTCCTTTAGCACACCCTTTAGCATTCCTAAAAATTCCACGAGCACATGAAGAAACAGGAATACCTACAGCAAAGCCATCAGTATTAGCCTTGATCAAGCCAACATGAGGAGGAAGCCAGACCACAGAAATTATGGACGGCGCTTGCCGTGGAATACCCTTAATTCTGAGATTCATAAAGAACTATAATTCTTGTAACGTCCCATTCATAGTCCCAAGCCAGAACACATTAGCTTCACGTATGCATTTCCAGAGTAACCGTAACATATTAAAGTCTCTATCGTCTGTCCCTAAAATATATAATCTTTGCGGGCTTTCTAGATAAACCATAAAGCACTGATAATTGCCACATTCTAGAATACTTTAATTTGCAAGCTGACATGCACTTTAATAGCCGCCAAAATGAGATATTGCAACGTGCCATCCTGCTGAATTCTTAGAGCAAACAAAGAAGAGATGGCATTTCGAATTGTCGGGGCAATTGGACAGAAAACAAACAAATGCTGTAGAGACTCACCATTGAATTGGCATAGAGAGCATCGTGAGGCGAATTGAAATCCCTCTCTTGTAGTTTATCATCTGTATAGTAGAACATGAAAGAGGAATAAATCTTTTCCATATAAACAAATTCCATTACGAAACCTGACTGCACCCATGTAGAAAATGGTAGTATCGCTTGACAGAAAACTTCCCAGTGGTGGCTAAATGCTAAAGGCAGATGTCTGAAGGCTCCTTAAAAAACTGAACCCCTCCATGGCATTTCTTACCTTATTTGGCCAATAATCCAGAAGCCACCTGTTAGTGTAAGCCCTAACCCCAAGCACATTGTTTACCCCTTTATATTTGATATATATAGTATGAGGCATTTTTCATCCCGTTTCTTATTTCTGTGCATATTTAATTGGATGAATTATCTGTGAATAGTGGTTCTGATTAAGTTATCAAATATGATTTGGATAGTAAAA
>CAODLS010970024.1:0-11519 GCA_948243855.1 Flueggea neowawraea | reverse complement strand
ACCTTCATCACCTATGCGCACTTATGCACAATTATTTTCTTTCCCTTTATGACCTCCACCATCCCAAAATACTCGTTTTGGTAGTCATGCAAATTCTCCCTTAATTCACACTTCCTTCGATGCAACATAGTTTTACCTCATTCGCATATTCGTAATAAATTACAAATAAAATAGGTATATACGCACTCACGTATTCCCCAAATAATTGAAATCTCATTTTAATTATCTAAATAAGAACCACACTTGCATATTTTTAAAATCAATTATTTTGAGAACTAATTTCAAAAATAAATCTTGGCAGAAAACACATTTTTCACAATTTTTAAACAAATTTTAATATTAAAAAAATTTGAAAAAAATAGCTTTAGAACTCAAAAAATTGTGAAAATTTTGTCAACAATTCTAGAAAAATCCAAATTTTAATTCTACCAAAACTTTTACAAAATTTGGAGGTCGGGACACGTGTCACGAGCTTACACGTGCCACATGTGCATCCCACGAGCAATCCCGCGCTGAGCGTGCAAAACACGCACGACTCCAGAACGCCGCCACTTGTCGCAGTCGCGTGGAGACACATGTCTCTATTAATAGGTGTCACAATTTCATTGGTAAAAGCATGATACTGTGGACGCCATGTGGCAAACTGGCATGGCGCCATGTGGCCATGCTGCCACATGTCAGGACTTGAATGCACAAAAAACTGACGTGTCTGGCTAGTCAGCGAGCCACGTGGATATCGTGACATATGTCAGATTCTCATTAGTCGACGTGGTGTGTTTATCAAAGAATTTCTTCTGTGGCGGATCGAAGTTATTACTCCATCAAGTGTCGCGTTCTGAGTGGGCCGTGTGGACGAATCACAACTCGCTACGTCGCCATTCTTATCAGATGAAAAATTCATCTGTAAGATTCTCATTCAGTATTTTTCGATCAGATTTTCGATGATTTGACGACATTCCCAACAAAATTTTGCAACAAAATTTTGATAGGTAACGTTTTTGAGGTCGTTGACCTCAAATCTTTTATCAGAATTTCGAAAATCCAAATTTCATTTTTCGGCTTCAGATGGACTCGAACCAAAAACGTCGTTAGAGACATAAAATCGAATACAAAAATTCACGGTAGATATTACAGACAGAGATCAACAATAATTTCAAAACATGTTTTGAAATTTGTGCTCCGCTCTTATACCACTGAAGGAATCTAGTTACCGGTTTAACAGATAAATAATATATAATAGTATGTTCGAATTACCTAGCTCGATTCTAGGGGAGGTGCAATCCAACAAGCAGCATAAGACATCGAGGTCAAGATCAGTTCTATGTTGGTCTCGCAAGCAAAATACGGTCGGGTTGACGACGGGAGTGCTCGTTTATTTCGTAGCCTAAATGTCACATGGATCTAGACCATCGACGAACGAAGGACGAGTGAAGAGAGGAGAGAGGTGGCATAGAGCAAGCAAGATCACTTCTCCTCCCTCTCTTTTTTTTTCTCACATTGGAGGAAGTGTGAATGGAAGAATCAAATTTCATTCTTCCATTATTAATTTATAAGCCCTTAGATGGGCTTGGCCTAATGGCCTAATAAGTACAATGGGCTTAGCACATCAACCTTTTGGCCCCATCTCAATTGGGCTACCCAATTGGTCTCAGTCAATCGTCCCGGTTCACACATTGACTGACCAAATTCGGTTCACCCGTTATGGGCAGACTGCTTTTTCCAACAATATATCTTATTAATAATTTGGCTTTTCATTCCCCATTATTTAATAATACGAGTGAATCCGTTGCATACTTGTGAGATAAATCTAGTTGGACTGACAATGTGTAGTGTCGATTGAATACGGGTTTAGTTTAATTGATTCGATGTCTCAAAGAGATTGACCATTTTACTCAAATTTATATCTTATTAATTTGTATTTAAATAAAGTAGATTCTTAGTCTTAGAAAACAAAACTCTTTCCTCCGAAATTTGAGAACTTTTCCATATCTACGTCGATTTATTTAACCTTTTTTAGTTGTACATTTTTTTAACTCCATCAAATTGAATAAATTAGATGATATTAGGTATTATCATTAGGTATGCAAACGAACACATTGTGCAATTTATCTAATATTATCTGTCGTTTAATTTTCATGCAAAACTGACATTTATTATGAAATGAAGAACTATTCGAATTATATGCTAATTAGAGGACTTTCGAAAAACTTTTAAAAACTGATTAAATATCTGTTCGTTTTGAGGTGAACTGATTAAAAAACTTTAATGCATCGTAAACCCTAAATTTACAGTTTTGTCAAATTTCTTAATCTAAATATACTCATAACAATTTGAATACGCCATGTATTGAAATACTGCTTGTGAACAGCCCAGCATTATATGAGGAAAAAAAAAATCTCCTCTCGTGCTCTCTTGCCCTCTTGCCCCACCACAGGTCAATTTCTAAAATTAATTAGGACAACCATTAGTGGAAATCGAGAACAACTTAGAGAGACATTTCGAGTGAATATAGACAAAAAATGATGGAGCACACTACAAGGACAAAGATGTTGAAGTCATGACTAAATGCTTCAAATAAAATTGAAACAATTCATATGTTCTCATTTATGATTACCTCTCTTAGCCAAATCATCTTTTCGCCTTCTTCTGCCCGTCCCAACTTGTGCACAACATGAAAAATACAATATCAAATCAATAATATTTGATTAAAAATAAATAAAATATATTCTTCTAGTTATTGTTTAATGTTATAAAAGGCTAAATCATGAGATATTTTGGCACGGCTTCGAACTCCTTTTGTACTCGTATCTCGAACTATTTTCACAACAATTAGTATATGAACATTGTGAAGCGTAGCATCCATGGCAAGCTTAATTCGCCCTCAAATGTAATTGTTAAATATTGATGTGACACTGACAATACATTGACATGACTGTAAATATCAACGTGGCAATAAGCTTAATAATATATATATTTTTTATCAAGTCTCAATCCAACCCAAAAAGACATTAATATATACACCCATTATTTTTGTATGCCGTCGGTTTTAAACTCGGATGGTCAAACTGCAACCATCGTACCCACTGGTGGGGTACAAGGCCCTCGGCGCAATAAGCTTAATAATTAGAATAGACTTTTCCATCTTTTGCATTCACGAGTTGATAATTTAAGTAAGATGATATTTTCCAAATAAACCGTCCAAACTCCTTATTTTTGTAAAGAACTATTTATCTTAATTAGTGAGTTAATGTTTCTTTAAAAAAAAAGTGACTTGATGAAAAAGGCGTAATATTTGAAAATTTTGCTAAATTTTACGTGGCAAAATGAAAATTAGTGGAAAAAATTCTCACCAAATAGCGATAATTGCTCGTTAACTGAGCAAGAAATTTGAATTTTTTTTCGTATAAAAATTCACGAACAGATTAACGAGAAACACGAGCTTTTCTATCTAATTAGCTAGAAATAACTGTTTAGAGATTGATTAAAAATAAATGTAAATTAATTTTAAAATACTCAAGTAAACATATAAATACATTTAAAAATTATTTCTTAAGGAATTAATAAAAAATTAACAAGTCGACGAGGGGCGACGCAAGTAGTAAGACCCCTTATCTGCTCCCAGTGGGTTGCAAGTTCGAGGCAAAGGGGAGAGGTTGGGAACAACCATTGATCCTCCTTTAAAGAAAAAAAAATAAAAAATTAACAAAAATTATTTCTTTACAAAAAATCTACTTAAGAGCATCTTCAATGGTGCTCTTTATTATAAAGTACAATCTTAGTAAAAATAAAGAGTGTATTTAATTATATAGAGTAATAAAAAAGTTGTTCTCATAAAAAGATTATTTTTAATTATTTTACATCTCTTTTTTATATTTATATTTTTATTTATTATGTTTTCAACAAATAGAATTAAACTATCATTAATGCCATATAATATAAATAGTGTGTATCACTTTCTGTAATTAGTTAATAAAAGACATTGTTTGCGTTATTTTAAAAAAAATAATGAGTCTGATAAAGAGAGTATTGGAATTGTAATTTAAGCCAAAACTATTTATTATAGATAAAAATATTAATATAAAAGGAGCATTGAAGATGCTCTAATAATTACCGAGGATATAATTTTTGCTAATTCACGCATGCGAGGAGTTTTTAGTAAAAAAAAAAAACTTTTGCTAGTTTTTCGCTATACTAAGAATTAGCGAGAAATATTTTCCGAGTGGAAAAAACTATTTCCTCGCTAATACACATGCTTTTTAGTGTATTAATGATGAGCTTTAATCCATATTTTTTTGACAAATAGAGCTCCAATCCATTGAAGAAGCAAAAGAATTTACTCTCGTTTAGGGAAAACTGAAATGTAGAAGATAAGAAACAACTTTATGGGCATGAAATAAAAAATAAATTAGTTGTAGAAGATTAATTAAAATAATGGATATGGAGATAGACAAGAAACAATTGACATGCTTTAAGAAAGTATATTCTTGTAGAGAAAGAATGGTTAAGTGGGTTTGTCTTGATGCAGAAAAAGCCTCAAGTAATGCCTTTTTCTTTATGCAAAACCAACCCTATTAGATAATGCATACCTTTACATCATACACTAAAAAGCTTTTTAGTCACTTTCATCATGCCTTTTCCACCTTTTCAACATACAAACAAAACTCCAACCACTCTCCTCTCTCTCTACTAAACTTAGATTAATTAATTTAATCTTAATTAGTAACTAAGACATGCCTTTCTTTTTTTATTCTTTCAAGTTAAAGTCTTTTATTTTTTTAATTCTATGAAACGATGATAGTAATGATTTTTTTTTCTTCTATAACTTTATGGTGAAAAAGACTCGTTCTTGTTTTATACTTGTTCCATTTTGAATACGAAAGCATACATTTGTTTTTCTGTTCCGACGTCACTTAATTTGGTTTCAAGAGATTAATTAAGACTTAATTTGGATAGATTTGACTTGGATTGAAGTAGTTGCATAAAATTGTTGGATGATGTTGGAAAAAGTGGTCCGCCTATGACAGGTGAACCGAATTCGGTCGATTAAGATGTGAACCGGGACGATAGACAGAGACCAATTGGCGAATCTAATTAAGATGAGCTCATAAAGTCATGTGCTAAGATCATTGGGCTCAAGTCAATTTAAGGGTTTATAAATATAAGTGAGGAAAGAAAAGAAGAGGAGAGGAAAAAGAAAAGAAAGAAGAAAAAAAAAAGGAGAGAGGGAGAAAAAGTTTCTCCCCTCCCTCATCATTCCTTCCATATTCCTTTCTCTATCTCTTTTCTCCATCATTCATCGTTTGTCAATCCCGATCCGTGTGACATCTAGGTTGTGAAACAAACGAGCACTTTCGTCGACAATCCGACAGTGGTTTGCTCGCGAGACCAACATAGTTTTGTTCCTGACCTTGATGTCTTTGCTGGTTGGGTCGAGCGTCCGTTATAATCGAGATAGGTAATTTGAACATATTATTATGTACTGTTTATTTATTAAACTGGTAGGTAGATTCTTTCATATGACGACTAAGAATTTTTTTGTCGTTTTTATGATTTCATGAATTAATCAATCTATAATAAAAATTAAGTTAGGTGAGCGTCAATTAATTTGACGTAATAATTCTTTAAAGTTTCATTACTTGAATGAAAAAGCATATTTATTAAGATTTTCAATTGATAACGTCATTTTCTAATTGATCTATCCAAGAAAAATTAATATTTGAAGCAAATAGGCAAGGACGGCAGCATGATCAATAATTTACTTACACTGTTAATCCACATATAAATTTTAATTACGAGAACAGGCTACAAATTAGCAAGTAATTCTTCACTATATTTTTTTGGCAACTTGTGTGAAGAAGAAATCAAAATCTAGTTAACTAATTAAATGACTTATAAAAAATGGGTTAACTAATTAACCAATAAGAACATCTCCAATGCTTTCTGTAAATATATTATATTCTTTATTATAAAGAATTATTTCAGTAAAATACAATTCTAATCCACTTTTTATAATTTAAAAATAAAATAAAACGAAGAGTTACTTTCACTAGTTAGTTGTGGAGAGTCATACACATTCTTTATATTATATAATATTAATGATAATCTAGTTTTATTAATTAAAAATATAATAAATAAAAATAAAAATGTAAAATAATTAAAAATTGATCTTTTATGAGAATTAACAAAATAACTATTAAATTTTAAAGAATTGCATTAGAGAACAATTTATTTTATATTCTATATAATTAAATATACTCTTTATTTATACTAAAATTATACTTTAAAATAAAGAGCATTACTAGAGATGCTCTAAAGTTGTTTTATTTTAGTGGTTGAATATTAATTCTAAACGAATTTTACTGCCATAAATAATAATTGAAATTTTAGCAAAAAAATATTTATACCATTAATATTTTAGTTCTAAAGTCTTTTTTTTTTAAAAAAGTTTGTGACCTGATAAATTTCCTCCCAAAGTTCAAGAGTCAACTGTGTTTATGGAGCATTAAAAGTTGAATATGTGTTGAAGTCATAAATTTGGATTGCCTTCCTACAACAAGTTTAAATGAAATAACACAAACCACACAAAAAACAGATCTCCATTCATGATTCATAGTTGATTTGATCTATATTTAGATTGTCCCATAAATATGTCCAAAACTGAATCGAAAACTTTATTTTAGGTCCACACGAAGAGCATAGGCAAACCTAACCACTTTTATAAGCATGCGTTTCTTTGACTTTATCACTTGCGTTTAGTATACGGTTAGGCACCACCTTTTTGACAAATGTATGCTATATTTGAGCCGAAAAAACTAGTCTCCCATTTCTTATGTTAAAAGCTTCGTATATTCGAACGTTAAAAATATTTAATGCATAAATATCCAAACTCATTTTCATTCATTCTTAAATCAACACTCTTAAAAGTAATTAGGGTTCTGATTTCTATTCATTTTCACCGTACTCTAGTGAAAATATATAAGAAATAGAACTAAGTATATCGTGGATCACTTCGATCTCGTTCGCATTATAGTTATGAGTTAAATTGAGATAGAATTTTCCTATTTAAACCTTTGGTTTTTTAAATATATTGAATAACACATTATATATCTATGTTATCCAGCATATCATTGATTTTATCGTGTCACTATGTCTATTTTTGTACAATACAATTTATCCAATCTACTAATATATAATGTAAATTGATTACATATCTACCATACATTCAACAACCATAAGACGATTAAATTACTAAACCTATTAGAAACAATCAATTACCAATAGAATATACAAGAGATTCAACAGCTATAATACGATATTAAACCGTTGTTGTTCAAGAGATTCAATTTTTATGCACTACTCTAAATTTCGGTTAGAGGTACGAATATACAAGAACATAGAAAGCAATTAGAGTGGAGAAGGCATAAAAGATGCGGATGCTAGTTCTAAACTTTGATTATTCAACAAATTTATGGTATCACCCTCACAGATATGTATAGAAGAGAGTGAAAATATGAACCACAAATTTTTAAAAAAATGTGAATACAACTTTATTCTTCAA
The DNA here is from genome assembly GCA_948243855.1 of Flueggea neowawraea. Lineage (NCBI taxonomy): Eukaryota > Viridiplantae > Streptophyta > Magnoliopsida > Malpighiales > Phyllanthaceae > Flueggea > Flueggea neowawraea. The sequence continues at coordinate 3,961 of CAODLS010970024.1, read as the reverse complement.
AGAAATTAAATCTCCAAGGCGGCCAAAACACCTGCAATATGCATGGCATATAAATAAATGGATTATATCTTCTAAATTTTGGTTCAATGTTATGAACAAAAATCAAACCCCGAAGTCGGCATCATAATTTTCGTACTTATATAAAATTAATTAGTCTTATTTTCAAGACTAATCCAGGTATATTATATTCAGTGACGAATGCAGAACAAAATTCAAGCAGGATCCAATGACCAACAAAGTGGTAGTATAAAATTTGATATTATATATTTATATAATATATTTTAAAGTGAACGAGTATAGAGAAAAATATGTTATATATAATTGTTGAGCCATTTTATGGACAACACGAAAAATCCTTCTAAGATTTGATGATTTACAAAACGATTGAAAAGTTGAACAATACACGTTGATGAAACCTTTACACACGTTGATTAGACATCAACTCACAATGTTCCAAATTCAAAATATCATCAACGCACGCTAATGAGGAAACAACGCACCGTAGCATTTGTCCTGCAATACTGGAGCTTATATCAACGTCATTTTGGCACATTAATCTTTGAAGAACGTGCAGATATGCACGTCTAAGTGCAAAGATTATTCAACAACGCACGTTGTTGAATGTGAAGGCTTAATCTACACATCCAAGAGAGGGAACAACACGTGTAGATGATATTTGAAGCTTACTGATGTATCACTCTGTTTCATTAAGGCACACTAATGAATAAGAATGCACGTTGTCGGGGTCTAGATCAATGGGAAGTTTTCATGAATGACCAAGGTACGTGGAAGAATGAATGAGGAGTGCAAGTGCAAACTTTAATAAGAATCTCAACGCACGTTGATGAGTAGTAAAGCACGTTGATAAGCTTCAGATGAGGAACAAGCCAAGACGCTCATCGAAATTTTAATTGGAATATTCTCTGACAACATGTGCAGACCCAAAGGTGCAATCTTGGAATAGCAATCGACAACGTATGTTGACAAATGAACAAAGCACATTGATAAGTGTCTGGGTGAAAGTGCATATTCTGGAATGATGAACAAGGCACGCAGAACTGGTGTTAAGACATGCTGATGTTTTTATCAATGCATATTGGTGACTGTGTAAGCACGCAGATTAAGGGTTTCACAAAGTAGTGCACACTAAAACTTAGACAAAGCACGCTGCTGGTCTACAACGTATGCTTATCTCTAATGGTGTATCTGAAGAACACACATTGTTAACGATGATGTCATCTATATTATAACTTTCTATTCTTTCACAACGATTAATTCGAGGTTCTCAACGACTATATTTTTAAGAGTAGCTATAAATAGACGTCCCAGAACAATGAGATAAAAAGAGAGACATTTTGCCAATACTTGCTATTCATTCTCTCTCTCTTTTCTACATTTCTAACTCATTCGAGCTGTCGCACTTGCAAGTGCAAACTTTAATAAGAATCTCAACGTACGTTGATGAGTAGCAAAGCACGTTGATGAGCTTCAGATGAGGAACAAGCCAAGACATTCCTCGATTTTGAATTAGAATATTCTCTGACAACATGTGCAAAACCAAAGGTGCAATCTTGGAATAGCAATCGACAACGTATGTTGACAAATGAACAAAGCATATTGATAAGTGTCTGGGTGAAAGTGCATAGTCTGGAATGATGAACAAGGCACGCAGAGCTGGTGTTAAGACATGCTGATGTCTTTATCAATGCACATTGGTGATTGTTTAAGCACGAAGATTAAGGGTTTCACAAAGTATTACACACTAAAACTTAAACAACGCACGTTGCTGGTCTACAACGTATGCTGATCTCTAATGGTGTATCTGAAGAATGCATATTGTTAACGGTGATGTCATCTATATCATAACTTTCTATTCTTTCACAACGGTTACTTCGAGATTCTCAACGGCTATATTTTTAAGAGTACCTATAAATAGACGTCCCAGAACAATAAGATAAAAAGAGAGACATTTTTCCAAGACTTGCTATTCATTCTCTCTCTCTTTTCTACATTTCTAACACATTCGAGCTATCACACTTGCATACATATTTTCGAGTTTGTGTGACTTTAATTTGTTACACTCTCAGGTTTAAATTTGTTTTAAGCAAGGTTGTTGCTTGGGGTAGTTAGGTTTCTTTGTTAAGTTTTAGAAAACAAGAGTGGTTGCTAGTTAACCTTAGAAAACTAGATAGTTGGTTTTCTTGTTTTGTTCTTAAAATAAGGTGAACAGTTTTCTAGTTGAGCCCACAAAAATTAGGGATTTGGTTTTCTTGTTTTGTCCTTAAAACAAAGTGAATGATTTTCTTGTTGATCCCGTAAAAATAAGTGTTATAAATGGTTTACCCCCACTCGCAAGTGAGGAAGTTTAGTAGATTTAAACCCTCTAGTGAGTTAGAGGAGTGGACATAGGTCAAAGAGGACTGAACCACTATAAATCGGATTTTTTTCTCTCTTCCTTACTCTCTTTACTTTATTTATATTTGATTTATAATGTTTGTGAATTGGATGTTATTTAGCTTTTGCAATTAACTTTGTTATTTTTTTTTTGAATTGCAAAAGATTTTCAATAAAGTATTCAAACTCTTTAAAACTCCAATTCACCGCCCTCTTGGAGTGTCATTCTCATTGGGGCCAATTGTGTTTTCAATTGGTATCAAAGCTTGTGATCTTGATAATTTATTTTGTCTTAACATCCAAAGAGTTAAAGATTCCAATAATGATATTTTCAAATGATATTCATAGATATGAAGGACTGACCATTAATAGAGCTCATTTATTTGATGGCAGTGATTACACATATTGGAAGACGAGAATGATGGTATTTCTTCAATGTGAAGCCGAGAAAGTGTGGGATGTTGTTGAAACTGGCCCTTATGTTCCTAAGAAGACTGTTGATGGTGTTGAGAGAACCAAAACAAAAGTAGAATGGAAAGATCTTGACAAAGAGATGGTGCGCTACAACAACAAGTCTATCCACATACTTTATTGTGCATAAATAAAATCTCAATTTAACAAAGTCCAACAATGTGAAAATGCACATGAGATTTGAAGGATTTTGGAAATCACTTATGAAGGCACCTCATAAGTCAAGGAAAACAAAATATCTCTCTTCGTTCATAAATATGAGATGTTTAAGATGGAGGAAGAAGAATACATTCAAGACATGTTTGATCATTTCAATGACATCCTTAATGGCATTAAAGCTCTTGGAAAGTCATATGCCAACTCAGAGATTGTGAGAAAAATTCTAAGTGCTTTGCCTAAATCATGGGCTTTCGAGAAAGATGTCATCCTAGAAGCCAAGAATCTAAATTCTTTGGCTTTGGAGGAGTTACTTGGTTCTTTACTCACTCATAAAATGAGTATGGAAGAGGAAGAAGATGAAGGCAAGAAGAAGAAAAAGAAAGAGTTGGGCATTGCATTCAAGGCGTCAAAATACACTGAAAGCTCAAGTGAGGATGATGATGATGATGAAGAAGTTGATTTTGAAGATGTCAAGTACCTCACAAATAAATTTTAGAAATTCCTTAACAAAGACAGAGATGCAAAAGAAGCAAGCAAGAGGAAGAACAAACTGATTTGCTATGAATATAATGAACCAGGCCATGCCAAACTAGATTGCCCTTATTTGAAGAAACATGGCAAAAGGAGGCAAAGGAGAGTCATTGATTATACATCAAGTTAAAGTGATGATAATGATACCAACAAGGAAATTGGAGGAATATGTTTGACAGCGATAAAGTCAAGGAGAAAATTCCAAATGTGGTACCCTTTCCTTGAACTTAAACTTTACTGGATTTTATTTCTTTTGTTGCAGTATTTTGATTTTATTCCTTCATTATATTTGATTGATTGCATATGTGAGTGAATTGCTCGCATCGATTTTTTTTTATTATCACAGGGGGAGATATATTAATTGATATATTTGTGCTATTGTTTTTGTTTATTTTGTATGTTCACA
>CAODLS010969963.1:0-23827 GCA_948243855.1 Flueggea neowawraea | reverse complement strand
TTATTTGGCTAATTATTAATCGGACTTATGTGGTTTGTAATAACCAACGTTTTTACTTTGCTAAGATATACATTGGTGTGGTGTGTGTATATATATATGTGTTTTCTGAAAAAATGAAAATTTGTTCTGTATGAATGTTTGTTATATTATGGATACTGGGCTATACTTTTGTATTTTGGATATTGATTTTACGATAACAGTTTTATATTTATTTTGATAGTATTATATCTATATTATTTTCTTAAATATCGTATTTTATTAAATAAATATTTTGATAAATGATCGTTTGGGTAGAATATTTGTATCTCTGAAGCTTGTACGAGATGAGTTAGGCTTCCATAGATAGTTCATCTTGTATGTCGATCACCGGCCCAACTCGGGTAGTGACACCATTAGTTCTCTCCCATTCATGCAATGGGGGTACGACTATTGTCCTTTTGAATGAATCTACTTTATCTATTTTTAATGGCTCACATTGCATCAAACAGATTGCTTTTAGTCCTACGGACATAATCATGCCAGCATATTAGAAAGCATCGCAAGCCAATTCACACATGTAACGCGGCTTACTATTGAGTTATGGCTCCAAGCCAAGCCATAGTGATCCACTCTATGCATCTCAAAAGTGATCCAAACGAAATTGTATTTTAAAGTCAGCCTATCCCATTCCAAATTCCCGGCTCCGCCTTGTGGCCGTGTGTTGTTATATCTAATACTAAATGGTACCACTACTTCTCTCCCATTTTCACTAATGGATCAGAAGGCATGCAATGTGGTATGGTGATTGATTCCTTGTGTTACTTGCTCTCTAGTAAAAGACTTTACAAACAAATTTTATGTCCAAATTAAGCAACTATACCAAATTTTATGTCCAAATCAAACAACTATAATTTGCCCACTCTTACCAGAGTTGTTTAGGACTAAGGAGGACGGGGACGGGGCGTGAACATTATACGTCTTCTATCGCCTTATGCAGTGTAGCCATGAGAAGCGAAATCATTTACAGACAAAATAACATTGTAAAGATTCTCTCATGCGCCATTGTACTTAAAGCGGTTCGCTTATTATACATAGGATAAGGGTGAGTACATGTCGGTTCGATTTAGAGATTTACAGATCTCTTGAACCGAACCGTTTTTTGGAGATTTGGTTTTCTCCAGACTCAAAATCGACCCAAATCTTTGAACTCTCCGAACTGAAATCTCCAAAATTTTGGTTCGGTTCGAAGAATCGAAGATTTGGGTCGGTTCAATTCGGTTCGGTTCCTAGAGATACTGGTTATGCAAGATTAAATTTACATCAAACCTTTTAAAAACAACAAACCAAAAAGTCGCAACCACATCAAAATCATTTAAATTTACATCATAACAACAAAAATATTAATTAATTATCACTAACTAATCACTTCTAGATTTCCTGCAGCATTACACCAAACAAAAAAGAAACCATCTTTTCCTTTTTTCTCAGATGGGTTTCTTTTAAACATGAAATTAACATCAGAAACATCAGTAGTGGTAATAAAAAAAGACTCACTCTTTCTTGGTCTTTTGGTGCTCTTCTTCAACATTATTATCAACATGATTCGAAGCCTCACTAGACTCTGAAGAAATAGAAGAAGAATTATGAGTTGCAGGTTGATTCAAAACCTCCGTCGTCATTGACTCCTTGACCTTAGTAACAATACTTTCACACAGAGCAGTACTAGTCTACAAGATTGCACCTGAAACACATCAAACACGGAAGAGCAAGAACCAAATCTTGCATACCGAGCAAAGAAATGGCAGAGGCGAGAGAGCGACAGCGAGGAGATGGTTGAGGAGAGAGCGGCAGCGAGAGGAGAGAGACAGCGAGGACGAGAACGAGACAGCAAGGAGATGGGAGAGGTGAGAGCAGCAACAAGAGAGAGAGAGAGAGAATTTAGGGTTTGAGATTTGGGAATTTGCGTGCTTTGGATTTCTGATTTGAACTATAAGAGAATTTCTCTTCATAAAGACATGTTGTATTGTCGTTTATATTTTGTTTTGAACCTGTATGTATTGTTATTTACAGTTGAAAATGAAACCAATTGCATCAATGGTTTATTAAGATCTTCAAATATTTATTACGATCTTCAAATATTTTGTGAGTTAAATTTCAACATATTAAAAATTATGTTTACTTAGTAAATAAATTAATATATACATATACATATATATATAATTGTATAATACTATTTTTACAATATTATATGTAATAAATTCTTATATAAAAAAATAAATTTATAGCAATGTTTAATGATAATGCAAGTATAAATAGAATAATCACATCTAATAAAAATCTATATAATCAACATATATATTACATTCGTTCAATATATTCAAGTACATTCTTAATGTTAATCACACTTAGTATGTACACTTATGAACACCTTTGTACACTTATAAATATCTTTAAATACTGTTGTACAGCTATATACACATTTGAACTCCTTTGAATACCTATGAACACCTTTGAACACTTATGTACATCTTTGAACACCTTTGAATACCTATGAACACCTATGTACACCTATGTACATCTTTGAACACCTATGGACACCTTTGTCCATCTATGTACACCTTTGCTCTTCCATGCAAATAATGAATTTAATTTTATTTGTTGAAAGAATAATTGTTTAAATAGGAGATTGAATAATAATTAATGGACATATAATTTATATACTTACAAAATAAAGACATATAATTTGCAAACAAAAATTTTATTATAAATTAAAAATGAATATAGAAAATGAAAATGAAAAGTTAACAAAGGTAAACAAAAACTATTAAAAATGACAAGTTTTTTTAATTCATTTGCTCTTCCATGCAAGTAATGAATTACACCTTTGAACACCTATTGAACACCTCCGTACACTTATGAATACCTATGATTATATGAACACCTATGTATACCTATGAACACATTTGAATACTTGTGTACACCTTTGTGCACATTTGAACACTTTGAACACCTATTGAGTACCTTTGTACACCTATGATTATATGAACAACTATGTACACTTTTGTACATCTATGAACACTTATATACAATTGTACACATTTGAATACCTTTGAACACTTTTGTACACATTTGAACACCTATTGAACACCTATGATTATATGAACACTTATGTACACCTTTGTACACTTATTGAACACCTTTGTACACCTATGATTATATGAACACTTATGTACACCTTTGTACACCTATTGAACACTTTTGTACACCTATGATTATATGAACACCTATGTAGTATGAAAAGTTTATTATAAATTAAGAGTGAATAGAGAAAATGTAAATGAAAAGTTAACAAACGAAATTTAAAAAAATATTAAAAATGACAAGCTTTTTTAATTCATTTTTTCTCTTCCATACAAGTAATGAATTATGATAAAAAAAATCCTAACATTTATCGCTTTGAACACCTAATGTATACCTTTGATAGAACAACAATTAATGGACATTTATTGAAAGAATAATTGCTTAAATAGAATAACAATTAATGGACATATAATTTATATACTTACAAAAAAGACATATAATTCGCAAATGAAAAGTTTATTTTAAATATAAATAAATTCAATTGAGTTATATAGAGTTTAGAGTATTGAATATAATGTTTATAGTAAATGTTAATGACATACAATAAGTTCAATTGAGTTATATAGAGTTTAGAGTATTGAATATAATGTATATAGTTAATGTTAACAACATACAATAAGTTCAATTGAGTTATATAGAGTTTAGAGTATTGAATATAATGCATGTAGTTAATTGACTAATGGTGAAGAAATAATAGCATTACATAATGAATATAGTTAATTGACTAATGTTGAAGAATATCATTTGGCCATTTAGTGTGTATGTTACTTAATCACATTTAGTGTGTACACCTATGAACACCTTTGTACATATTTGAACACTTTTGAACATCTATTGAACACCTTCGTACACCTAAGATAATATGAACACCTATGTACACTTTTGTACATCTATACACTTATGTTATGTACAATTGTACACATTTGAACACCTATTGAACACTTTCGTACAGCTATGATTATATGAATACCTTTGTACGCATTTGAACACCTCCATACACCTTCGTACACCTATATATAATTGTTCATATATATATACTTGTCCATACATATATAATTGTGCATGTATATATAATTTTTCATACATATATAATTGTTCATGTATATAATTGTACACCTTTAAAGTTTGAACACCTTTGTATACATTTGAACACCAATTGAGCACCCTCTTAGTTCTTACACCTATTGAACACCTATAATTATATAAACACCTATGTACATCTATTAACACATTCGTACACCTATGAATTATGATTATATACACCTATGTACTATGTAGTATGTGTAATTGTTCATGTATATAAAATTGTCAATATATATGTATATATAATTAATTGTTCATATATATATATATATATATAATTGTTCATGCATATAAATAATAGTTGATAAATATATAATTGGTCAAAGATATATAATTGTTCATGTATATAATTGTCCATATATATATAATTGTTCATATATAATCATATATATAATTGTTCATATATATATATATATATATATATATATAAAATTATGTATATATATATATATTTTTTTTATTTTCAATTCGGTTTGGTCTGGTTCGATTCTCGGTTCGGTTCTTTGCTTAAGACCTAGACCCGAACCAAATAAAAAATAGTTCAGTTCAGAGAAAGTCAAAAGTCAACGGTTCTTTTTAATTTTAGTTCAGTTTGATTATTTCCAGGAGTCGTGCTCAGCCCTAACATGGGACCATCACCCTTCAAGCTACTCCACTCCAATTATTTCACAGCCTCCGGTCCTCCACTTTTCAATTTATCTACTTTCCGTCGATGTACAAATTTTAAGTCCTCCCAGTACCAACATACTTCACTCTAAACTAACACTTTCTTAATGATGGTGAGCTTACTCCATGTTCTAAAAAAATCAATGGATCTTGTTTTTAATTATTTTCTAATAGAGTATGATCCCCTTCTAAAACCCACAGATCAGGTGTTGTGTTCCAAACACATGGAACAAAATAGAAACTGTTGTTTTAGCTAATAAGATATAAACCAAGGGTGAACGTGCGGCAGGGAAATTCATGTGCGATCTCAATCAGCTGACAAGATGATCGCGAACATTACTCGAGTTATTAATCACAACTCATAATTAACCATGATCTTTTATATCCATTACTTTTATTCCTAGGCTCTTCAATTGGGGAAATAAAGTTGATCTTCCCTCCCTGCTGGCCCAGCTCCACCACGCCTAGACGCAATAAAGTTACTCTCATGCTGTCCTTGTGAGACCCAAAATCAAGCTCTCCTCCACTCAAAACCCACTCCCTCTATTTAACACATCTTCTTCTCTTCCCTTCTGCGTTGCCCTCTCTGCTAAATTCAAAATCTCTCATTATGAATCTTACAAGAGGAAGATTCAAGTTCTTGTTTTCTCTTTTTCTCATTTCAATGCTTGTTTTAGTCATACTATCTGTCACTAAATCTGTCCCGAAAGATTATATAGAAGTTCAGACACAAATACACATCCAGAAACATAACCAGATTGCCCATTCGACATGTGAGGGTACGCTCTACCGGGGGCTCTGTGTCTCTACCATCTTGTCGTTCCCAGATCTCGCCACCAAGACCCTTCCAGCTTTCATCTCCGCAACCTTGAACCAGACTGTCTCCGAGGTCAGACAATCTTCCTCAAACTTCAGTGTCATTAAAAAGAAGCTACGAACTCGCTTGGACACTATAGAAAATGTAGCTCTAAATGACTGTCTTGAGCTATTGGACGACACTGTTTCGGAGCTCAAATCAGCTCTCTCCGACCTGTCGTCTGCTAAAGCTACTACCAATCATTACCATGACTTGCAGACATTGTTGAGCGCTGCCATGACGAATCAGTACACGTGTGCAGATGGGTTCGCGTATAGTAAAGGAAGTGTGAGAACGAAGATTATGAAGAGATTGATTAACATCTCACGCCACGTCAGTAACTCTCTGACAATGCTGAAGAAAGTCCCAGGCATTAGCAAAACCAAGTCGGAGGTTTTTCCAGAGTATGGGGAAGTGAAAAATGGATTCCCAACCTGGTTGTCCTCGAAAGACCGGAAACTGTTGCAAGCTCCAGGGAACACAACAAAATTCAATCTGATAGTGGCCAAGGATGGCTCCGGAAATTTCAACACCATCATTGACGCCGTGGCAGCAGCACCAAACTCCAGCACTACACGGTACATTTTCTAGATTAATTTGCACAATGAATTTACTAAATCTATCTGATGAAAAAGTCATGATTCTATGAATTTTAGTTGGATAATTGAGTAATTAAAATGGTCAATGCAGATTTGTGATACACATAAAGGCGGGGGCGTATTTTGAGAATGTGGAGGTGGAGAAGAAGAAGACATGTAATGTTCATAGGGGACGGAATCGGAAAGACGATAATAAAAGCAAGCCGAAATGTGGTTGACGGATAGATTACTTTCCGCTCTGCAACTGTCGGTGAGTTGGTTTTCCTCTCTTTTATTTTTTCTTAAATTTCATTGCCAGTCATTTATATACATGGCTTTGATCAAATCAACTTAAAAATCTAATTAAACTATCAAATAGAGACCCTTCAAGTTCAAGGTATATAATTCACCAATTCTGGTAACTTCTTGTTCTTTGGCAATCGTTTTTTAACGTATCGAGATGCATTAATGCATATATGGGAAGGAGAAAGTGACGCCTGATAATAGTTGTGGGTCTTATTTCACTGCTTTTTTTCCCCTCTTTTCTGAAAAAAGAAAAGAAAAATCTGTTGAGGCTAAGCTGATTATTTGGTGCCTGGTGAGCATGTTGTGTCCACTATTTCTCTTCGTTTGTGTGACAACGGGGACGAATGAGAGAAAAATCTACTAGAGTCGATGATGATTGTCCGAATTCATCACTTGTATAAAAAATTCAAGTATAATACTATAGTTAGTTGATTAAGCATTTTTAACTGATATAAACGGGATCTGATAGGATCACTTTGGTTGGTTCTTACTGGATTTTTTTTTTGTTCAATGATTCTCACTAGATTTTATTGTTGCGCATGTTTTTGTTATTGCGGAAGTTCTTTTTGGCTTGACCCAAAAAAAAAAAGTTCTTTTTGGCATCCTAAAAGGAGTTGTTGAGATTGGACTTTTGAGATGTAAAGTTTTCTCTCTTGTCTTTAACATACACTTCTTTAATTGCTTTTGGTTGATATACGTAGTATTGTCCAATCGTCATATATAGTTCTTGTGGGGCAAAAAGAATAAGAACCGGAAGGATCCTTGAATAGTAAAAGGGTTCCCTTAATCTTCAATTCATATTTTTTTTGTGTTGAGAACATTGTGAACTAACTATAACCCAGACACAGACAACGTGCAAGAAAGGGAAACATTTGTACTTACGGTTTCTAACATCTGTTAATTAGAAGATCGAACAATTAAATTAAATTACCAAAGATAAAGGAACTAAACGAAGAACGTGGTTCAATTGATTGTTGTAGGTGTGTTGGTCCGGTCGTCCCATTTTTCCCGGAGGTTGTATGATTAATGATCTGAAGATGTGCCTTGTGGGTTGTGGCACCTGACACCGCACAACCCAATACGAGGAAGATAAGAGATTTTATACAATTAAAAGATCCGGCGATAAATATTTGAGAATTTTAATTCAAAACAAAAGCAAACCATAATGGATAATTAAAAGATGCAGCAGTACAAATAAAAAAAATAAAATTGAAAATGCAGATTTTGTGAAGGAGAGTGTCGGTACATTGAATCCGCATCTCCCGCTAAACGTATTTGATGAATCATGGAACCGTGTCCTCCAACAATTTTGTCGTGTTTTCATTACACTTTATTATGGTGAGTATATTGATAATAAAAACAATTTTTTTTGCAAAAGCAATGAAATGAGGCTTTGACTTTTGATTGCAGCTGCGGTGGGAAAGGGATTCATAGCGAAAGGCATAACCTTTGAGAACGCAGCAGGGCCAAGTAAGCACCAAGCAGTGGCCTTCAGAAGTGGCTCAGACCTCTCAGCTTTCTACCAATGCAGCTTAGTCGGATACCAAGACACCTTATAAGTCCATTCTCTCCGTTAATTTTATCGTGAATGTGACATTTATGGTACAGTCGACTTCATTTTTGGCAATGCAGCTGTCGTGCTCCAAAACTGCAACTTACACGCACGCAAACCAAACGAAAACCAAAAAAATATATTCACTGCTCAAGGCAGAGAAGACCCGAATCAAAACACCGGAATTTCAATCCTTAATTCCAAGATTGCGGCTGCTTCTGACTTAATCCCGGTTAAATCTTCCTTCAAAACATATCTAGGCCGTCCCTGGAAGGAATATTTTAGGACGGTTATTCTTCGTTCGTATATTGATTATTTGATCAAGCCATCCGGGTGGTTGGAGTGGAACGGTTCGTTTGCGTTGAGTACACTTTATTATGGTGAGTATATGAACAAAGGCCCTGGTTCTAACACAACTGGCAGAGTGAAATGGCCTGGTTATAGGGTCATCAACAGTTCAACGGAGGCTAGTCAGTTTACGGTTGGAAATTTTATTCAAGGAAGCGAATGGCTCAACTCTACTGGAATTCCTTATTTTCTCAATCTGAGCTAAGTCACATTTTCCTAGTTGCCTTTGGTTTTAGCTGTGTGATTGAAAAACTAGTATTTGTTATTGAAGAACGATCCCCATCTCAATTCTCTAGATTGTGGACAATAATTTTATGATCGGTATTGACTATTAAATTCTCTACATTTTTCTAATGATCTTTCTCTTTCTTTGTAATCAACAAAATTTGAGTCCCAACATTTTAGTTCAATTCGGGCTATTTGTCAACATAGGCCAACGCACATAAACCCAAATCGTTAAGGAAAAAAAAAAGAAAATTTAGTGTCGGTCCCAAGCCCAGGTAAAGGAGGAGGGGTGCAGTCGATAGGTGACAGCCAGTGTAAAACTTTGTCGTATCATATTCTCAAGATATGGATTCCCTACTTGCGATGTGCTGCATCGGACCCCTGGTGGCTGGTGCAGTGTTAAATGGGCAAGGGTATAGGGCGTTCCCAAAAAGCGACGTGCTATGTCGGCGCTCGGATATGGTGTTAAATAGGCAAGGGTTCTTACATCATGGACGAGTGTGGGTAAGGAATTTTCTCTGGAATACAAGGGATAAAGGTCGGGCAGAATCTGCAATGGGTAGAAAATAAATAGGAAGGAGCGAGTAGAGAGTAATATTAGATTGGCCACTTGGAATACTGGTTCCCTCACTGGCAAGTTAATGGAGTTAGTGGACTGTGGACACTATGGAAGGAGAAGAATTAACATAGTCTGTGTCCAAGAGACAAAGTGGATAGGAGATAAGAGTAAAAAAATACGAAATACAGGTTTAAAGTTGTGCTACAAAGGCAAGGAGCGAAATAAAAATGGAGTTGGCATAATCATGGATATGAATCTTAAGGAAGTTGTTGTAGCGGTTAAAGGAGTCGGAGAAAGAATTATTTTACTTAAGCTGGTCTTGTAAGGTGAGACGATTAACGTGGTTAGCGCTTATGCCCCTCAAACTGGTTTAGATGCAGAATGTAAGCAACAACTTTGGGAGGATATGGATGATTTAATACAAGTTATATCGAGTGAAGAAAATATGTTCACCAGAGGAGACTTGAATGGACATGTCGGAGGAGATAACTACGGATATAAGGGGGTGCATGGAGGTTTTGGTTTAGGGAACCTTAGCAAAGAGGGAACAAGCATCCTTGACTTTGCCTTGTCGTACGACATGACATTGGCAAAACACTCACTTTATGAAAAAGCAATCACAAATAGTTACTTTCAAAAGTAAGCAAAATAGAAGTCAAATTGACTATTTACTCATTAGGAAGTCAAATCGGACCTTATGCAAGGACTGCAAAGTTATCCCAAGAAAGGCATTGACCACCCAACATAGGCTAGTAGTGTTGGATTTTAAGGTTAGAAAGGTGTTAGGAGGAGGTAGGAGAAACAAGGCGTCAAAGACAAAGTGGTGGCAATTGAAAGGGGGTAAACAAGAGATGTTTAAGAATGAACTTAGCAATAGGAGATGTTGGGAACTTAACACTACAATGAATGATATGTGGAGAGAAGTGGCTAAGAATATTAGAGATGTAGCCAAAAAGGTTTTCAAAGAGTCTAAAGGATTTATCCCCCTAAAAAGAGAGTTGGTGGTGGAATGAATAAGTACAAGATGCCGTTAGATGGAAGAAGGAGTGTTATAAGAAGCTACTGAAATGTGCAAGCCAACAGGCCTATCAAAATTATAAAGAAGCTAAGAAAGAAATGAAGAAAGCCGTCAGCAAAGCATGAGTCCAAGCCTCAGATAGGATGTATGAGATTAATGGGACCAAAGAAGGAGAAAAGGCTATATATAAACTTTCGAGGCTAAGAGAGCAAAAATGTAGAAATCTGAATCAAGTGAGATGTGTTAAAGATAGGGAAGGTCAAGTGCTTCTGCAGCAAGTCGACATTAAAGAACGGTGGCATAATTACTTTGATGACTTCTTTAATGGCAATGAGAATGGTAGCTTCCCAAGGACTAGAAAATGTGGCAGAGGCAAATCTCAGTTATCCTAGGAGGATTACGGTATCGGAGGTTAAGGAAGCTTTGAGGAGGATGAAATCAGGAAAAGCATATGGCCCGGATGATGTACCTATTGAGGTATGGAAATGCCTTAGGAAGGTAGGAGTAAGGTAGTTAACCCATCTGTTAATAAAATCCTTACCTCAAAGAAGGTGCCTAAAGAATGGCAAAAGAGCATCTTGGTCCCATTTTTCAAAAATAAGGGTGACATCCAAAATTGTTGTAACTATAGGGGAATTGAGCTAATGAGTCATACTATGAAATTGTGGGAGAGAGTTGTGGAACACCATCTAAGGTACGTTACATATGTTTCTGATAACCAATTTAGTTTTATGCCCGAGGGATCAACCATAGAGGCAATCTTTCTAGTGAGAGGATTGATGGAGAAGTTTTGAGATGCAACAAGAGATTTACATATGGTTTTTATCAACTTGAAAAAACCTATGACAGAGTGCCTAGGAATGTGTTATAGTGGCCGTTAGAGGGCAATAATATACCTATTAGATATGTTCGAGTGCTAAAGGAGATGTACGAAAAGGTGGTCATTAGCGTCCGCATAGTGGGAGGAGATACCAAGGAGTTCCCAATTAAAATCGAATTACACCAACAATCTGTGCTAAGAACGTAGCTCTTTGCCTTTGTTGGATGAGTTAACAAAGGATATCCAAGATGATATCCCTTGGGGCGTCTTATTTGTAGATGATATTGTGTTAGTTGATGAGACGGTCGAAGGTATTAATAAGAAGTTAGAACTTTGGAGGGATCCTTTAGAAACAAAAGGTTTCAAACTAAGTAAAACCAAAACAAAGTACATGCATTGTAAATTTAGAGAGGGGAGGAGAGCAAATGATAAGGGAGTAACCTTAGCAGGGTAGAAGTACCTCACAACACCCGCTTTAAATACTTTGGCTCTATACTCCAAACGGATGGCAGATGTGAGTCTAGAATAAAAGTTGGATGGCTAAAGTGTAGAAGTGCCTCAATGGTTTTATGTGATCGTAAAATTCCTAATAAACTGAAGGGTAAATTCTATCGCACTGTGGTAAGACCCGCTATGATGTATGGTAACAAGTGTTGGTGATGAAGGAGAGATACAACTCAAAGATGAGTGTGGAGGAGATGAAAATGTTAAGATGGATGTGTGAACATACGGGATTAGATAGGAGCCGTAATAGTGTATTAGGCATAAGGTAGGGGTAGTCTCTATTAAAGATGAACTTAGTGAAGGTAGATTAAGATGGTTTGATCATGTGAGTCAGAAGAGATAAGAATATTAGAGGTTAGGAAGGTAAGAGAGGGAGGGAAAGACCTAGGTTAACTTGGCAAGGAGTAATTGATGATGATCTATAAATGTAGATGTTTATGGAGGTTGACATTAAATCATGTGGCTTAGAAAGAGATAATTCATATTGTCAATTCCAATTAACTTGGGATTAAGGCTTAGTTGAGTTGAGTTGAGTTGAGTAGTGCCAATGAAGTCCACGGATTGGATTTAGTCGATTCCAATTAACTTGGATAATGCTCACTCGAGATGAAAAAGAGGAAATTATATTGCATTCTGGGAAATAATATGTAAATTGTGATTTTACCGGTTGATTATTTTTTATTTTAATACTAGAAAATATTTTTGCTTATTGCATTTTTAACTCCGTTTGCGTTTCTCCACCTTATGCTCTCTCTCCACTGCAAAAGCCATTCTCTCTGTTGTTGCTTCTCCTTCCTCCACCCCTCCTCCATACTCCTCTTCGATCTCCTTCCATTTTTGGTGGATTTAACTTCCACGGCGTCGTTTTAATTTCGATAGCTGTCACTCTCCCTTTCTTTCTTTCCACCGTCCATTTCTTTCTCCGGCGACGTCGAGCATTAACCACAGCAGGACAGAGGTCGGTGAAGTTGAATATGTCGAGAGGATTTTCCAGAAGGTGTGCGACAATGAATCTCGTCCGACCATTGTTGTTGTTGAATCTTTTTTTTTTTATAAGTCTTACTGAATCTATCGAGGATGTGTGATGATGGTTGTTGCTGATGGTGGGTAATTGGATGGCTGAGGGTTTCGGTGAAGTGAATTATAACATTGAGGAATTTATCAAAAACATGAGAAAATAAGGGCTGGGACATACTTGAACAATTATAATATGCATTGATTTCGTAGGCTTCATTGACATGGGTGGGGTGTGGTGGCGGTGTTGATATTTTTTTAGGGCTTAATACATATTTTGCCCTCCAATTTGTATGTATTTTTTGTCCAAACACCCTTAATGAATGTTCGTTTGCTCCTAACAACATTAAAAACCGATTGAATACCAGTCGAATAATATTTGAAAACTTATTATTTTTTTTAATACCAATTGAATATATTTTGAATACCAGTTTATTCCACATTTGTTTAGAAATATTTAATATATTTTCAATATTAGCATTGAAAATTAATTCAATTCTTTATAAAAACTTATTGAATATTTTAAAAAATTTATTGTAAACCTGTTAAATAATTATTAATTATGTGTTGAATATATATTGAATGCTATTGAAAATTAATTAAACATCAATTGAGTATATTCAGAGGATTTATTGAATACTATTTAAAAATTGATTAAATATTTATTACAAAATATTTGAATACCGATTGAATATTTCTCAATTACGAAGACAGTGGAAAATTTTGCAGCTTAGAGCAACTCCAACCCTTTTACAAATTTGTGCAAAACGCAAAACTTGTGTTTTTTCTCCTCTCCAACCCAACTTCAATCTTGTTATTTTTTGCGTTTTGCTACAGTGTCACGCCAGGCACAAAACACTGTAGCACCGCTTATATAAATACTAACTATATTTTGGACTACTTTGTATTATTTTGTATATTTTATTTTTATTTTTTATATATTTAAATTAGTTAATGATATAATTAATTAATTTGAATACAATGTTAGTTAATGATTTAATTGATTTATATAATTGGACTATTTTTATTTGTGATTTTTTTATACTTTAAATAATTAATGATTTAATTAATTAATTTGAATATAATGTTAATTATTTTTGTTTTATGAATGAAAGGGAGTGAATTTGTTTTAGTTTCCAATTGTTGTTATGTTGTGCGTATTTTAATTAGCTAATCAATGTAATATTTATTTGTTAATTTTTATTTTTTAATCAATGTAATATTTGTTTGTTTGTTTTTTTTATTAATTCTTAATTAAAAATATATTAAGATTAAATTTCACTTATTTTTTAATTAAAATAAATAATATATATATATAATAATATGTCAATCCACATAATTAAATTTATTTAAAAAATAATCAAATTTGTAATTAATTAAGAAAGAATTAAAATGTGATTTAGAAAGAATATTGAGAGAATATTCTTTTTTAGAGTTATAAATAGAGTTGTGAATTGGAGATTTTTTTTCTATAAATACTGTATTTTTGTAAAAAAAAATGCTGTAAAATAGAATTTTAAATTGAAGATGGGACATTAATGGTGGTTTTGTGGTTGTGGTGGCGTCTGTTTTTTTTTTCTTTATCTCAAAAAAACAAAAAGAAGTGGTGATTGTTCTTTAAGGCTTATCAGTATTTGCCCCTTAATTTGGATGCTTTTTGTTTAAATACTCTTGAACTTAATGAATGTTCCATTTTGCTTTCTGGATAATTTTTAAAAATAGACTGAATATCAATAGCATACTTTTTGAATACGCATTAAATACTTTTAAAATACCAATTGAATACTTTTATTTAAAATGAATTGAATTCTTTTTAAAAATTTATTGTAATCCTGTTAGATACTTTTAAATTACATATTGAAAACTTATCGAATACTATTGAAAATTAATTGAACACCAATTGAATACTTTTAGAAGATTGTTGAATAACTATTAAATATCATTTGAAAACTGATTGAATTTTTATTCAATGCCATTTAAAACTGATCGAATACCTATTAAATACATTTTATTTTAAATCAATGGTTGAAAATGGAATACATTTGAAACTTATTGAATAGTTTTTGCAATTTCTTATATTTAAAGAAAATCTGTGCAATTGTTCGGATAAAAAATGTAAGAGCAAGTTGTAAAGCGGCCCAATGGATCATGGGAGGTAACCATTGGTTCCCTTGCATTAGCCCGTAAATCACTGGCTATCTTAAACCACCAATTATGGGTGAAGCCCGGGGGCTCAAAGGGGAAGACCCACGGGCTTCCCAGACCCAGCAAAGCAGTTCATGAGTTCAATCACAGCTTTTGCGGACTTGAACCAGTATGTATTTCTCTCGTCAGTAAAAGAAGACTAAAAAGAAAATATTTCCATCTGATTCATATTCGATAGGAAATAAACTAAATTGAATCATAATTAAGAAGCACTGAGATTAATTAATAACAACAACATATAATTAAGAAGTGCTGAGGTTAATTAATGACAACTACTGAACACAGTTGTAAACATGTGGTTGTATAAACTAGTACCTGCAAGTTTCTATCATGAAATAAGGATGACTGTTACCAAACAAGAAGAAAGGTGTCAGCTTTAGGAGGATGCAGATTGATTAGGAAGTCGGGTTGTCCCTTTTACAGAGAAGCAGATAGAAGAAGAACATGAATGTGTATGGTGTTGCATGTGGGAAGATATCAGAAGTGCACATGATTGCATGAGTAGGCCCCTCCAATCAAAACATGCTATTTAGTCAAATTCTTGGGTCATCTCTTTCTCTCACCACCCAAAACCTCCATTATGTATCCTTAAAATCTTCTCTTTTTTCTTTTCCTTGACGCTTTATCCCAAAATCCCATAATTTCCTCAACTTTTTGTCCATTTCAATATTGTATTTTTTTTTTAACACCCATTTCAATAATGCATAGTTAGGCCTTGGTGGTAACTGTCAATTGGATCATACTTATTTTTCTTTTTATGTATCAACTATTTATAACTGCTTTGCCTTTAGCAACATGCTTTAGGTCCTCTTTGCTCCTCCCTACATGATCATTTTATCAACAAAAAAATTAGGTAATCTTTTTTGCTTTTGCTCATGGCAATGCTACTTGGTATTGTTAGGGTTTTTGGAAACCACACAACCTAATAATTAGAATTTGATTCGAGCCGAGCCAATCTTTGGAGTGTTCAAGCTCGGCTCGTCTAAAATCTATCGAGCTCGAGCTCTCTCTCTGAAGCTCAAAATCTTATTCAACCTCGACTCGTCACAAGTCTCGCGAGCTCACAAGTTTATTCTCGAGTTTTTTGAACTCAGCTCAACAAAGACTCAAATAACTTTGTAGACGAGATTTACTAGTTCAGCTTTGGAAACAACTCTAAAAATAATATAATCAAATATAGGTTAGTTCAATAAAATCATGTTAGCATGTAATTGAACCAATAACTATTAGAAATTTCAATTTGTTTTACAAGTTTAATCTAATATTAGATCATCTTATGCGGGCATGCTTAAACTTTTATAGACACGATCAATTAGTGTAAATTTGAATTTTTGTTGATGTAGACCAAATATTAAATACTATTCCAAATATAAACATATTTTTTATAATTTAGTTTAACGTGCGCGCGCGCGCACACACACATATATATACGCTCGTGTATATATATATATATAGACGAGCCTACAAACGAGCTTGATCACGAATTTACAAACGAGTTTGTTCATGAACTTTCGAGTTGAGTTTTTTGGTGTTCAAACTCTGCTCGTTTATTAAAACGAGGCTAAAATTGTGTTCAAACTCGGCTCATTTATTATCGAGTCGAGTTGTGAACGAGTTTTTATCGAACTAAACTTCAAGCCGCTCACGAACTGCTCGTCTTATTTCCATCCCTACTAATAATGTTGTAGTGCATATGAAGTACAATTAAGGTAGTCTAATCATTAAAAATGCAATTCCCTTCAAAATTAACAAAAACGTCCTTGCAAATGGAGATTAACATTTGATTTGCTAATTCAATCACTGTACGATATGGATTTAAATTAGTATTTCTCCCATTTTAATAGACACAATTATCTTTTTACGAGAATATAAAAAACATTGATTTTCTAGATTAAATGCAGTTTTATAGTCTTTTCCAAATATATATTTGACTTGTATTAATGGAAGTTGGTGGCGCATATTGAAGCACAACTCTTTGTCAATTTATCATTTTAACTACATTGTGTATAATTAGTGGAAAGAGAAAAAAAAATCAGATGTAGGAAGTATTGTAATTTTGATTAGTACAATAGTATTGAAATTTTTACAAATCGAATTTTGTTAAGTTGATCTGTACAAGAAAAGGCTTCCTACATTATAAACTTATAAATAAGAAAATACTTGTCTACACCTTAAGCATGTTTTTCATTCATGCACCGCACAAATAAATAAGTGGAGTTATGAGTGGAAACATACTCTAAAAGCGGGGACACTATTTTGCATATCATTTATTTACTTGTTTGGTATATGAGAGAGAACATGTACTTAGGGTTTGCTTGGTTGGCATTCAGAAAGTGGAGAAGTGTCATTTTTCGGAAAATTGAGAACTTTCTTTACTTGGTTGGACAAATAAAGTTGAACTTCCCAAAAACTTAGCTGCTTGACTTCCCCTTGATTTCAGAAAGTAATTTTATGACCCCTCTCTCCAAGAAGTTCAACTTCTTTAGTATCAATAATGCATATTTACGAATATATCATCAAAATATTATTTACTTATAGAACTTATTTCTAAAATTTATAAATCATTTCATAATTAAATTTTTTATTATTTCATATAGATCAATTTTTATAAAATTTATAAAAAAATATTTTATATTTTTAATATTTTCAAATTATATTATATATAAAATATTTTATTTAATTAAAATAAATTATTTTCGTCAAATTAAAAAAAAAATAGTCTTCATTGTAGAATTGTATGAGCTATTAATTATGTTTTATTTCTCATTGGAGATGTATTTTATGTAATAAAAATAAATATTTTTTATATTATTAATTTAAATTTAATAATAATAAATGTATTATTCGATTTTATTGTTTTTTATTATTATTTTTATAGAATTTGATGACAAGAGTATTATAAATATTTGTAGTACAACTTCCCGATAAGTGTGATTACCAACCAAATACAAAATATCAAATTTTTCGAAAAATTATTTTTTTAGCCAAACACAATTGATATACACATCCCAAAAAGTTAAACCAAGCAAATCCTCTAAAGTAAGTATTTTCACGTGAACATTTTCAACTGAATAATGTACGAATGATATTTGATCACAATTACTTGTCGATCTGCCAAAAAATTGAAATGTGAGAGTCCAGAGAAGACATGTTAATTAACGAAATAATTGCTTTAAATTAAATGCAGAGCAATCCTAATAAGAGGTGGTGAAAGTTAAAAGAATTTCCGGTATTTCCGAACAAAACTAGACCTTGTTTGTGAAGATAACGTGTGAGATTGAATAGTAAAATATTGTTATATACGACATCGTTCTTAATTAAACAAAGAAAATATTTGTCCACTCAAGGTATATATTCCAAAAAAAGAACTATTTTATTCTACTTAAATATTAGTTGTTATATGCTCTTCGGCGGAACAAGACCACGTTTGACATAAATTTGTTGGAATTAAACTAAGGGTAAAATCATTTGTCATCCATGAGGTATATCGTAATCTTCTCTCATGTCCCTGAGTTTTGAAAAAACTTATCTCTCCGAAGTTTTCTGAAACATTCAGTCGTTCATCCAACGTCAAAAATTCTGCCAATTTTGTTGATGTAGAGTGAAATTTGAAATAAAGTAAATTTTCATGACAAAATTACCCTTGAATATTTTTATTGATGTTGTTAACCTTTTTAACACACTCAAACCTCTAGAACTAAACAAATTCACACCCTAAAAACCCAAACTAACCCGACCCACCCTACCTCACTCTCAAAAACCAAAACAACCCCATCTAAAACCAAACAAACCTACATTGTTAGAGTTTTTTTTCCATGCTTCAAACCAACCAAACCGAACATATGCTTTAAGCCAACCAAACCAAAACCCATCTCTTTCCTCTTCCTCTCTGTTCCTCCGCCCCCCCCACACCCTCTTCTCACTTTCTCGCAACTCTTTCCTCTTCTCTCATTTGCTCCATTAGACCCACCTGCCTTTTCTTTGATCTTGCCACTCTGTCATGAGAGGATAGTTTCTAGAAAGAAGAAACCAAGCCCACGCTAAAAATCAATTCCCAATCAAGAAGCCCAAATTAAAGATTTGTAGTAGCAAAATTCTGACACGAAATGAAGAAAATAGACAGTACGAATTAGAGAACCCTAGCGTGAAATAAAGCAAGAAATTGGAGAAAACCAATGGGTGATTTTCGTCTAGGGTTTGCACTGGTTTCCGAATTAGAGAAAGAGAGACTTACTAGAAGAGATGAGAAGGCGAATTCATGAAGAAAAGTATTGTTGAATAATTTAATTCAGTGTGCTTTTGAATTTGTTGCTTTTCATTTACTATTGAAAGTTCAATTCAATGTGCTTTTGTTGTTGAATTTATTGTTGGAAATTTTGTTAAAACTGTTGCTTGGTTGAATTGAACTTTTGTTGAGAATCCATGAAGAAATTGAACTTTTGTTGTTGAATTGATCTTGTTGAATAGAGAGAGTCTCGGGTGAGAGAGCTGATCGAGAGAGAAAGAGAGAGAGAGAGAGAGAGAGAGTCGAAAGAGCAGATGAAAGAGTTGTTAGAAAAAGGCTGAATTTGTCGACAAATGCTTTCTCTCTCCACCACCACGACCATTCTCCATTCTCGTCTCTCTTGCTTCAACGAAATCACTGAACTCATTGCAGAAAATTGAAAATGGGCTTGAAAATTGAATCACCATTCTTGACAATGTGTTGCAACTGGGTTTGTTGCAGAGATGAAAATGGATTTGCAGCTAGGTTTGTTTCTACGGTTTCAATTTTGCTTCATTTTTTAGATCTATTGAAACTATTACAGATCCTCTTGTTATTCAAAAAATTAGTTATATGTTTGTTATAATTTGATTAGCTTAAATATATGAAATTGGATTTTGGATTGCCGTGCTTAGTCAATTTTGGCTAATGTTAATTTGTAGTTTGGTTTGCTTGCAGGTTGTTAAGGTTTGTGAGGGAGAGAGAGAGAGAGAGATTTGATGTGTGAGAGAGGGAGTGTAAGAGAGATTCAGAGACTTGTTGTGAGAGAGAGATTGAGGGAGAAGGGACGAGGGTAAAATAGATTTTTCGTTAAAATCTGTTACATTTAACAGACAAGGACGAACAACTAAACATTTCAGGAAACCTCGAGGATGGGAGGGGACCTTTTTCAAAACTTAGGGACCAGAGATAAGAATACGATATACCTCAGGAATGACAAAAGATTTTACCCTTAACTAAATTAAAATTAAAACTAAGATACTTATCAAAAAAAATATTGAAGTGATACCAAGTGGTTTAATTTTATTTTTTATTTTTTTAAAAAAAGTTGAAGTTAGATTGAAACGGATAGGAATTGAAGCAATTGAGATGGTGAGAGAGGCGGTGCTCCATGTTGGGGAACTTGATTGAAGTGAGTGCCCTGAATGGGCGAGTGTTGATGTTATCTACATGAAGGGGTGATTCTTTTCGGCTTATCCAAATAGGGGAAATGGATTCAACTGTTCCATCTGCTTCTGCATGGGTCTCAACTCACCCTTTTGTGACTAACTCAAAACTCCAAGATTTTCTGCATCAAAGATCAAACCCATCTTTGTACTCACCACCTTTCTCCGACAGCTACTTCAGGGCTTTGCATTCAACCCCATGTTAATGCTCATGATCACCTTTTGACCTGTAGCTCATACAAGTCTTTTGAGGCACAACTAATTTTGCAATCAGTTCCGCTAAATGTTCAATTCCACGTTAATTGGAGCTCGTTTATATTTCTTTTTTGACATTTTGTTACAATGCTATGGAAAAGTCAGCAGCTGGCATCAATATCGAATTATATCCAGTCCATTTGTAAGATGAGAGTAGCAAGCAATATTTCATGTACAAGTTATGCTTATGTATCAGATTCTGATTGGAAAATGTAGAATTAATTAAGCACACAATACATACCATATAACAAATAAAAGGATTTTTTTTATAAAAAAAGCTAAATATTATATGACGAAAATATGCTACTTAGAGCTAGTTCAAATGAAGAAAATATTTGTTATTCTTTAGTTTATCACTTAGGGCTAGTTCAAATGATTAGATTCATTCCTTGTTAATTTGGTTTAAAGTGCAAATTTACCATCAAAGTTTGAGTTTAGGTACTAATAAGTCATGTTTGATTTTTTGGGTCCTTTTTTACCCTTAACGTTAAAAGATCGGGCCACGTTTGCCATTCTATGAGGGATCTCAGAGCACGTGGCAAACGATTATCATTTCTTCGTTAAAAATTGATGATTTGGCTGTTAAATTAGACACGTCCTCTGAAAATTAAACACATGGCAACCAAAATCAAACCAAACCAAATTTTAAAACCAAAACCAAAAATTAAAGAAACCAAAACATTCACCCGAACCACTCACCTAAACTCGCCACTCTATCTGATTTTTGTTTTGGTCTTAATTTTCAGGTTTGTTTCTAACGTCAATTTTCAGTTTTAATTTCAACTTCAATTTGTGATTTGGACATAGAACCATCTATTCTGTCGAAACCTCTTTGTTTTGGAAAGTTGGCCACATCGTATTGATTTCATACAATTTGGGTGTGATGAGATGGGATGGTTCTTAGTGCATCTCTCAATCTCATAATCCAAGAAGAAGATGAAATTTTATCGGGAAGCAATTATTTGAAAATATAAATTGTATTGATTTCATAATTTTACTTTGTTCCTGTTTATAAACTTTGTTATTTGACGAATGTTAATGTTGAAGACGATTTTCTTGGTCAAAATTGAAGCTATGATTGATAGTTGATGAAGTAAAGTCAAAATGTGATGGATTGGAGTCGAAAAGGCCATGTAACGAAGAAGCAATGTGTTACACGATCTGGGATACGGCATTGTCTTGCAATTCTTCACATGTACACTTGTTTTTTGGCCGTGTCTTGGTGGATCTCGCCCGTGTCTTACATCTCGTGCCCATGTAACCTATTCTGGAACGTTTTAGGCTTGAATTAGGGCTTTTGGTGGACTATTTTAGCTAGAATTTCATTGTAAACTATAAATAGGTGGTTTGAGAACAATCTTGGAAGCATTTTGTTGTTTTTGACTCTGAATAATAGAATTATTAAGCTATCTGTCCGTGGACGTAAATCAGTTATTGATCGA
The DNA here is from genome assembly GCA_948243855.1 of Flueggea neowawraea. Lineage (NCBI taxonomy): Eukaryota > Viridiplantae > Streptophyta > Magnoliopsida > Malpighiales > Phyllanthaceae > Flueggea > Flueggea neowawraea. The sequence continues at coordinate 1,846 of CAODLS010969963.1, read as the reverse complement.
ATCACGTAAATCTTGTGTTCTTGTATGGTTGCTCTTTGTTATTCCGCATTCTTTTATCGCCGGTTTTCCAACGAATTAACAACCAACAATTTGAAAGTATGCTACCATTGAGAGGTGAAGTCAGAAACGTCATTTGAAAAGTGTGGTGGAGGAAGGCAACTGAATCTGCCACTGCGAAGAAGAAAGGGTGGGTTGGTTTGAGTTTGGTTTTATTTTTTGGGATTGGTTTGTTAGATTGAGTTTTTGAGTTAGACTTTTAGTTTGGTTTTCTTAGTATGATTTGGCTTTAAAGTTTGCCATGTGTCTTTTGTTATACAAATGTCTGTCCGTAGGCATTTAAATTTGACGGAGCCAAATCATCAAATTTGACGAAAAAGTGTGATCCATCTGCAGCGTAGGGAGATATGACTAACAGAATGGCAAACGTAGCCCGACATTTTAACGTTAAGGGCAAAAAGAGCAAAAAAAATAAAACATGGCTTATTAGTACCAAAAGCCAAACATGGATTTGAGTCTGAGAATTAACAATCAATCTGGGCTTGTTATTATTAGTCAACCAGACCTTTTTTTGATAAATTAGTTTTAATCAGACCTGAATTCACTAATTCACAAGTTGTACAAAGTTGCAGGCCTGATATGGAGTTAAGGCACATCCTATGCAATGCAACCTAACAGTATCAGCTCCGTTAGAAGAACCATACAAGTTAGTGAAGTGTCCTCTACAAGTTACATGCCTGATGCCATAGCCATACCGCCATATTGATTCTGCTCGTACCAAAACTGTGTCAACTGTCAAACCGATGCAATTAAGTTGCCACGTGACTTTAAGTCATTAATGCCCCCATGGCCCCATGTCCGTGGGGTGGTATGGGGGTGCCCCGAGTGACATTTCGCAGCTTGACAAGGGTATCTCAAGTCCAACTGAAAAAAGCAGTTCAAACGACAAACATCCTCCATTGTTAACCAGCCACAAATAATTGAATCGGATTAAGCGGTTAAAGAATTCATGGTCTTAATTATTGGTATTAACCACGCCGGGTTTTATACTTAATCCTACTTTAAAATGTGCAGCTTTTGGCTTTATAAATAGAGGGATGTTAGGGTCCGTGCTATTTCACTGTGGCTTGCAGGGTGGTCGTTGGTTGGTTGCTTTGTTTTTGGGGTTTGGGTTCTTGTTTGCTAGAGCCACGCCAAAAATGGCTACTTCACTTTCCTCTTTCACTCTCGTAGTGCTTCTCTTCTCTTGCTTTGCCTCTCCTCTGCTTCTCTGCAATGCCTTCCATGTTCGTAACCCATTTCACCACCATCGCCACCCTCGCTTTGCCCGTCACAATTACAGAGATGCCCTTACCAAATCCATCCTCTTCTTTGAGGGCCAGAGGTCCGGAAAGCTTCCTTCTAGTCAGAGAATGACTTGGAGAAGGGACTCTGGCCTCTCTGATGGCTCAGCCATGAATGTATGTATATAAAATTCTCAACTTTTTGTGTGAAGAACTCTAAATATGTCAACTTTCTTTGATTTTGAGCTCATTTTGGTGTCAAAATGAAAATGCAGGTTGACTTGGTCGGAGGGTATTATGATGCAGGGGACAATGTCAAGTTTGGTTTCCCCATGGCTTTCACTACCACAATGTTGTCGTGGAGTGTCATTGAGTTTGGAGGGTTGATGAAAGGTGAGTTACAGAATGCCAGAGAAGCCATTCGTTGGGCCACTGATTACCTCCTCAAAGCTACTGCCCATCCAGACACCATCTACGTTCAGGTTTTATAGTCTTAACTCTGATTGTTCAGATTAGTTAATGTACTCATGAATGGAAATATTGGCAATTTTTAGGGACAAATAACA